>BDMV01000005.1:40953328-41116206 GCA_008326285.1 Oryza officinalis
TGCATGTGGTAGCCCCCGGCCAACCCTGCACGCCCGGGGGGGGTGCGGGGTTGGCCCGAGCCCGAGACATGACACCCGACCCCCATTAGGGGTAGAAGCGACGAAGATGTTCGATGTTCCACGGGTTAGGCAGCTCTGTGCCGTCGCCCGTGGCCAACCGAACCGAGCCCGGCCGGGGGACGCCGATCACTCGATACGGACCCTCCCACATTGGTGAGAGCTTGCTCAGTCCAGCACGCGTTTGGACGCGGCGTAGGACGAGGTCGTCGACGCAGAGTGATCGGGCCCGGACGTGGCACTGATGGTAGCGCCGCAGGCTCTGCTGGTAGCGCGCGGCTCGAAGAGCCGCGCGCCGCCTTCGCTCTTCCAGATAGTCGAGGTCGTCTCGGCGAAGCTGATCTTGATCAGCCTCGCAATACATGGTGGCCCGAGGGGACCTCAGGGTGAGCTCAGATGGGAGGACCGCCTCCGCGCCGTAGACGAGGAAGAAAGGCGTTTCCCCGGTTGCTCGGCTTGGCGTGGTTCGGTTCGCCCAGAGCACCGCTGGCAGCTCCTCGATCCACGAGTCGCCGTGCTTCTTGAGGACGTTGAAGGTCTTGGTTTTGAGGCCCTTGAGGATTTCCGCGTTGGCGCGCTTTACCTGGCCGTTGCTTCTGGGGTGGGCGGGTGAGGCGAAGCAGAGCTTGATGCCCATGTCTTCGCAGTAGTCGCCGAAAAGCTCACTAGTGAACTGGGTGCCGTTATGCGCCAGATGACGGAGCGTGAGGCTCCTCACCGGGAGACCGCGCGGGCCCCCCTTTGCCGGTTCGGCCGGGGGCGCTAAGTGAGGTTCTTCGCCCTCGATCTGAGGAACGTCAGCGAGAGAGGAAACGCACAAGACGCGGGCGACGTAGACAGGTTCGAGCCGCTAAGAAGCGTAACACCCTACTCCTGTGTTCTGGTGGATCTGGTGGTCTCCAACAATACAAAGAGAGTTCCGTCTCTAGAACGTATTTGCCGGAGTCCCCCTCTTTCCTAGGCCTGGGCCTCCTTTTATCTGATCAGGGGTCACCACATGGGCCTCTAGCTGCCTAAGAAAGGAAACATTCTTTTTACAACGAGGGCTAGTCTACAGCCGGAAGTGACCTCTGGCAGGCATGGTACACGCCTTCTGCCCCGCTCGCCAGCTCTCCCGGTGGACGCCCGTTTCAACCTTCATTCAATGGCCAGCGACTTCCTTGCCACGCCTGCGCTGAAGTCTGGATTGGATCTGACGGGGACTGACATACCAACTCCAGGAGTTAGCACGTCGGCTCCGGCTAGGGACGAGAGCCAGGAAGCTCTCATCATTCTGACGGGACGGGGCGAGGCGTGCAACCGGCCGCCTGTCGCCACCTAACCCGCGATCTGACCGGTCTGTGACCGGTCACACACCGCGACCGGTCACGGACCGGATGAGCGTGCGCTGCCCGCATTAAATGCGGCGTGGTGCGCTCGTCTGATCCGCTATAAATGCGGTTAGGTGAGCCCTGCTGTGCTCACCTAACCCGCACACGTGGCGCCAAAATCACAGGGGGTCGGGGCGCCCCAGCCCTCGGGGCCGAAATGGGAGCGGCCCGACCCCTCGGGGAGACAGAGGGAGGGGTGGCCACGTCACCCTCGGGCCCGCCCCCCCCCCGAGGGGGTCGGGACACGTGGGTGACCGCGGCTACCCAAGCCTCTAGTCATGATACCCCCGGTCCCATGTCACCGACATACATACTCATCAGTACTAGCACATTGTAAAGCTGATAATTTAAAATGAGGTGCAATAGGAGTACTAACAGGCTTTGCATCATGCATGTTAAAACGCTGAATAACCTTCTTAATGTAACTTTGCTGACTAAGAAATAACAAACCAAAATTTCTGTCTCTAGTGATTTTCATACCTAGAATTTTCTTGGCAGCACCAAGATCCTTCATCTCAAACTCACTACTCAACTGTTTCTTCAATGTAGTGATTTCTTCCTTGCTCTTGGCAGCAATCAGCATATCATCAACATATAACAGCAAGTATATAGGTGATCCATTAACAAATTTAATGTACACACAGCTATCAAATTTAGACCTCTTAAAGCCATGTGACAATATAAATGAATCAAACCTTTTATACCATTTACGATGAGACTGTTTCAAACCATACAAGGATCTTTTCAACTTGCAAACATAATCCTCCTTACCAGATACTATGAACCCTTCTGGCTGGTCCATGTATATCTCCTCCTCAAGTTCTCCATGTAAAAATGCTGTCTTCACATCTAACTGCTCAAGCTCAAGATCATGCATAGCAACAATACTGAAGAATGTACGAATTGAACTATGCTTTACAACTGGAGAGAACACATCATTATAATCAACACCAGCAATTTGACTAAAACCTTTTGCTACTAACCTTGCCTTAAACCTCGGAGGCTCACTGAGAGATAAACCCTCCTTTCTCTTGAAGATCTATTTGCAGCGAACAGTCTTCTTCTGTTTTGGCAAGCGCACAACCTCCCATGTGCCATTCTTCTCAAGAGACTGCATCTCCTCCTGCATCGCTGAGATCCACTTCTCGCGATCAGCACAAACAACAGCTTCAGTATACGTAGCTGGCTCATGAGTGTTCTCCACCTGTTCAGCACAACTAAAAGCATAATAAACCATATCACATTCCTCAATAAGACGGACTGGAGCTCCACAACTCCTCTTTGTTCTGCGATGTGCAATAGGCTCATCTTGTGGCTGCAAAACAGGAGGTGAGTGCTGAACAGTATCATCAACATCATTATCAACAATTTCAATTTCCTGATCATCCACGTGCTCCACCTGCACCCTGACATATTGCTGCTCCTCATCAGAACCACCTGGTATGACATCTGTGGACAGGCTGTCATTAAACATAACAGATTCATTGAAAACAACACTCCTGCTCATGAAGGTCTTTTTAGTTTCAGGATTCCATAACTTATATCCTTTTACTCCTGAACCATAACCAAGAAATAGACACTTAATAGCTCTAGGCTCTAATTTTCCATTATCAACATGAGCATAAGCAGTGCATCCAAAAACTCTCAATTGTGAATAATCAGTAGGCATACCAGACCATACCTCAATGGGAGTTTTCTTATTAAGTGGGATAGAAGGCGACCTGTTGATCAAATAGCAGGCGGTGTTAGCAGCCTCTGCCCAAAAACGCTTGTTCATGCGAGCGTTGGACAGCATACAACGAGCCTTGGAGATGATGGTTCTGTTCATGCGCTCAGCCACACCATTCTGCTGTGGAGTGTACAGGATGGTGTGATGCCTAACGATGCCTTCCTTCCTGCAGTAATCATCAAAAACATCCAAACAAAATTCACCACCATTGTCAGTGCGAAGTCCTTTTACCTCCTTTTCAGTTTGTCTTTCTATCATAACTTTCAATTCTTTAAAAGCAGCAAAAGTATCATCTTTATATTTCAGGAAATAAGGCCACACTTTTCTAGAGTAATCATCGATAATGGTAAGCATATAATGAGCACCACCAAGAGAGGGCTTACGAGAAGGCTCCCACAAATCAGCATGTACATAATCAAGTATACCTTTGGTGCGATGAACTGAGGTATTGAATTTTACCCTCTTGTGCTTACCAAAGACACAGTGCTCATAGAACTTCATGCTACCCTGAGTGCAGCCATCCAACAGGTTCCTCTTCATCAATTCTGCCATACCAAGTTCACTCATATGTCTAAGACGCATATGCCACAGGTTAGTCTTACTAGGTTCATCTTTAGAAACAGCAGCAGCGGTAACAGAACCATGTAATGTACTTCCTCTAAGGACATATAAGTTTGCAGAATTCATATCACCTATCATATAAACGAGAGAACCTTTTGATACCTTTACAACTTCACCTGAACCGGAGTATTTGTATCCTTCTGCATCAAGTGTGCTGAGAGAGATGAGATTTCTCGTCATCCCTGGTATGTGTCTCACCTCTTTCAGCGTGCGTGTCATGTCATCATGTGTCTTGATCTGAACGGAGCCAATGCCCACGATCTCACGCAGGTTATCATCTCCCATACGCACAACATCTCCATTCTGCATAGACTTGTAAGAACTAAACCAATCTCTGTTAATGCAGATATGAAACGAACATGCAGTATCAAGTATCCATTCATCATGACCAGCAACACAACCAGCAAAAACGACAAGACAATCTCCTGAATCAGAGTTTTCAGCACCGGTAACAACAGAGGCCTTATCATCAGATTTCCTTTTCTCCTTATTCTGCAACTTCCAACACTCTTCAATGAAGTGATTTTTCTTTTTGCAATACTTACAGAACTTTTTACCTCTGGACTTCAAACGGCCTCTACTCTGGCTCTTGTCACGATCATTAGTGTCGTTGTAGGTTCTCTGCTCAGATCTGCCTCTGACCTGCAATGCTTCGCCCTTGGAGGACGACGCTTCAGACTGAACCATACCTTTCATCTTCTCCCTGTTCTGGAGTGCCTCATAAACTTCCGAAAGGGTTTCATCACGGCTTAAGAGTATGGTGTCACGAAAATTTGCAAACGAACTAGGCAGTGAGCATAATAAAAGAAGACCTAAATCTTCATCATCAAACTTAACCTCCATCGACACTAGGTCGGCAACAATCTCCTTGAAGACCGATATGTGGTTCAACACAGAACCACTCTCCTGCAACTTGTGCGTGAACAAATTCATCTTCATATGCATCTTACTGGTTAGATCCTTAGACATGCAGATCGATTCCAGTTTGAGCCAAAGTTCTGCAACAGTTTTTTTTCTGCAACACTTCTTGCAAAATATCTTTAGATAGATGAAGTTGGATCAGCGACAATGCCTTACGATCTTTCCGCTTCTCCTCAGCGGTCCATTCATCCTTCTTCCTCTTCCCGAAGCTTTCCAGCGCCTCATCAAGATCCGAAGATTGCGCCAACACAGCCCGCATCTTAACTTGCCACAGCGAGAATCTCGTCTTGTGGTCTAGCAGCGGTAGATCATATTTCATCGATGCCATCGCGAAAAACCCTAATTTGATAACAAGCTCTGATACCACTTGTTAGGAAACGATAAGCAAATAAACTATGAAGAACAATAGATCAATCACAGAAGACACGAGATTTAACGTGGAAAACCCTCCCAAAGCAGGAGAGAAAAAACCACGGGCACCAGCCAGCAAAATATCTTCACTATATCGGGGTGAGGTTACAACGCCGAATGGTGGCTTACAAGAGGTAAAAAATTAATCACGGTGGAACCCTAAAAAGGATATATATATGACGATCCGCTTCAGTCTCCGCTTCACTCCGGCCCAAGCCTCCAGCGACGGGCCTTCGCTGCGTTCCGGCAGAAGCTTGGCCTTTATTATGTGCAAATGAATTTGGATCATAACTCAACAGGGGGCGCTCTCCAGGCGCTTGGCCTCCCTCTGTCGCGGCCTCGACGCCCTCGATTTCCTCGTCTACGACGTGCTCCCGCCGCGATACCACCGGTGCCGCGGCCACTTCCTCCACCTCCACGCCACTAAACGCATCGACGGCGGCGGTGTCAAGGTTGTCGCCGGCAGGTACGAGCGCCTCGCCATGCGGAAAATGGCGGCCTCCATCAACAACCTCCTCGAGGCGGACGACGATCAGTAGGCTGCGGGTGGAGTTCTTCGTCAATCACCACTCCGACAGCATCAACCGCTTGATCGCCACGGCCGTCGATGCTTGGGGGGTCAAGGATCTCGAGGTTCTCGCCGCGCCGCCGGCGTATCAGCAACGGCCGCTTTACCGTCTCCACATCTTCCCTCACCAAGGTATCTGCTCTGATCCCCGCACCTCCACCCTGACAAGCCTGACGCTGGCTAACTGCGCGATCCTGCCATTGCAGGGGTTCCAAGCTCTGACAATCCTGGTCTTGCAGCATCTGCCAATCTCCATTCCTTCAGCAGCCTACGAATCAGTCTTCACTTCTTGCACACAGCTGCAAGTGCTGCATCTCAAATCCTGCATGTGCGGGGGCATTCTACACGTAAAGGCTCCGTGTTCATCGATCAAGCAGCTTGTCTTCGACCACTGCGGCGGCCTGATAATTCTCTACGCTCTTCCAATGCTCAAGGAGATGGTGGTGGTGCAGACCTGCGTATGGTTCGAGCGTGGCTCCATGCCATGCCTCAAACGCCTGAACCTGATCTTACGATACGAGCATGATCATCAGTTCATCTCCATTGGCTTGCCTTGGTACATGAGCCTGATGCAGATTGCTGAATACACCCCAGAAATAACAGGACTGTTCCTACAGTTCACTGGACGCGGGGCGACGATGGAGGCGCCGGGATCGCCATTGCCGTCGCTGCCTAACCTTCGAAAGCTCGTGGTCGTCGTGTCATCGTCATGGGACGTCTCATGGCCGCGCCTCCTCTTGGAGGTAGCACCATGCCTTGAGATCCTCCAAGTCCATGTCGCCGCCTGCGAGGACGAGCCCCGCGGCGAGAACTCGTGGCGGCGACGTGAGTCGCTGCGGCACAGGAAGCTGAAGGAGTTGGTGATGAGTGGTTTCGAGGGGACTGAAAGGCAGGTATACTTTGTTAACTTTGTGATGGAGGTATCGGTAGCATTGAAGTCTGTCTCTCTCTGCAAATATGCAGGTGTTTACTGGGACCGTGAGATTGTTCACTGGGAGCATCGTTGGAACAGTGAGGACAGAGCTGATATACTGAACCAGATTGGTAAGAGAGTTTCTTGCACAAAGATTCCGGTTCAGTTAGTTCTGGACTCTGGAGTGATTTCTCATGTTGAGTAGTAGCTGCATAACAAGATTGAATTATGTGTCTTAATTTCTTTGGTGTAACTTTTATTAGGCTTTGCACCCGATCAATGTTAATTTCACCATGTGAAATAGATTGCTCGTTCAATTTCCTTTTTGAGAATCCCAATTCAAAAGTTCAGGAGCGGTCTCTGGTTTGTGTGAGTTGACTAAAATGCTGAAGTAGTAGCATTCTAATTTATTGCCTTGTTCAAATCTTTGTTACGATAGGCCGATATCTCGAATCGCTAGTTTTGTTCGTGCGTTGTGTTCTTTTTTTGTTGTTGTTGTGTTTGCTCTGATCAAACGATTTACGATTCATGCAGGATTGCAGGCAGCGTAACGGATGTCAGTTTGTCAAAGAACCTCAGTCAGTCTACCGTCACCAGCCCATCACAAGTCCACAATCAAAATCGCCAGCCACATCTCCATCGAGGATGTTACATTGTTAACATTACGTCGGCGCCAGCTCGCCATTTGATAAGGCGAATGGCGCCGCTGCGGTTGGGCTAAATAGCAGACGCATGTTCGAACGGGAACCTTCATTAATTACACCGGCCGTAAACTGAGTGTTGTTTAAAAACAAAAAGAAAAGAAGAGTAAACTACTGTATGAATGCGAAACAAGGAAAACTTCGCACTGTTGTTCACCTGCGAAGGCGTCGAGGACGTACGAAGACATCAAGTGCGAGTGAGAAACCTATTAGAAAAAAAAGGCACATAATTAATTAGTATTAGCTTAAAAAAATTTAAAAAATAAATTAATATAAATGTTTACAGAAATTTTTTTATAATTTTTTTAAAAAATATACCGTTTAATAATTTAAAAAACATATACATAGTAAAACAAACAAGGAGAACACAAAGTACGGAGTAAAAAGTAACGGCCAGCAGGCAATCAAAACCACGTCAAACACAGTAAAAACGTAGAAATGTGCATACGGCATTGATAAGTTCATATGCGCCACTGGCACAAGGATCCTCTGCATTGGAGCATAAACTTGCAGAGAAGCTACATTATATTTGTGCATCAGGACATATCTCCACCCTCCATTTCAAATCAACAGGCTAAGTAATCTGCCACAGTACGACCTACAGTAAGTGCAACAGTAGCAAACAAGTACTGCTACAGTCAAAAAATGATTCAGCCACATATGTTTCAATGTTTCATCTAACAGAGCAAGTAATAGAGCATATGTACTCGTGTCTGCAAGGGTAAATGTTTCTATGGTACATAGTCCGAGTCATTGGGGTCAGATTGGTAAGGACTGCTCATGTAAGAACTTGGACTTGACACAGCACTTTCTGCAATCTCTGGAGAATAAGGGGAGGCAGAAAGAGGGCTTGATTCAGCAACCTCTGCAGCCGTAGAGACGTGAGGTCTTGATTCTTCATCAACCTCGTCAGCAGCCGGGGAGACGTGAAGCGATCTTGAATCAGCATTGTCGTCAACCTCATCAGCAGCCGGAGGGACAACACGAAGAGGCACAGGAAATTCCACATCAAGGGTCCGTGCACTCCTGGGAGGCTGCTCCTGTGTTTTGCACATGTAGTGAAAGAGCAGAATGGGAAAAAAAACACACCTGAACACCCATTTTAAACCCCATCAAAGCATAAATGAGTTCAATAAAAGTACCTTTCTGCACTCGTGTTCGAGAACATTAATCGTCTCCAATAAGTTAACCTGCAAAAACTAAACCATGAGAAAGATTTTTAAGCATGAAATTTTTAAGAAGAAAATGATTTTACCTTATCAAACATGAATGGTTCATTTTCAGTGGTTTTCCAAGCAATAACCTTTGGTTTCAGAGATTTCAGCAGCCCTACAACAACAGCAACGGTTAGATATCGCTTAATAGTGATGAAACATCTCATCATAAATCAAGAACAGCAATAAGACCTTACCTTCAATAGTACAGCTTAATCTTTTAGCCTTAGTTTCCCTTTCATGGAAAGGATGAGTAACATCTGCAATTGCACGATCACATTCATCATAGTTCTTGAACCATTCCATTTTTTGAACTGCACTGAAGACAAATTCAGTCATGGTGACAATAGCACTCCTTTTAGAGACTGTTATTTTCACACTCCTTATTACACTCTTGATTTTATTTAGCCTTGGTGAAGTATCGACATCTGCAGAAGCAAGAAAAGGAATTTATAGCACACCACATGCAAAATTTGAAACATAAAATCATCAGACCATCCATTCTTACTTGCATTAGCTGGAGTGCAAGGAAATTTCTCGATGTCAAGATGAGAAAGTTGCATGTAAGCATCCAATTGTTTTACTTTGTTGGCAATTTTGGTGTTACAAGCATCCTTCAGCTTAGCCAACTCGTCTTCCATCTACAAATTGCAAATGGACAATCAATTTAAAACAAAAACAAAAACTCAATATAATCTAGCTATTTCAGCCTAATACTTACTTCTTGTAACACATTTAGACCCAATACATTTGGTTCAGTAACTTCATCATGTTGAGCACAATCAACGAAGCAGAAGATATATGAAAATTTCATTTTCTCTTCAATGCCAATGGAAAGTAAATCCCAATATTTGAAAATATGTTTAAGGAGTTTGGCCTGCGTAACCAAAAGGTAAGTGAATGATCTAGATACACATTAGAGAACAAGTAAGAAAAGGAAGTAGCACAAACTTGGCATACTTTTGTAAACCTTCTGAACTCTGTGATGCTCAGGCTTGCTAGAATTTCATCTGCCTTTTCATCCTGCAAATTCTCTTCCACACCAAATTCTCTTCCGCACCAAAATTTTCTTCTGGGTTAATACCAAGAACGAGACATAATGCACGAATTTTCTTAACCCTCTCTAGATTGTCCATCATGTGTTGTTAGCCTATTACAGTTACACAAAGAAATCTTTAGACTTCCAAGTTCACGTATATTTATATTATGGTTTAGGGATGCTGTACTAAACAGTGTTCACAATGCTCCACGGGTTGACAACAGACTGTAAAAACAACAATAAGCAAATTTTGCAAAAAGGCACACAGTGAGCAAGAAGGAACCCTCATAAAGAACTGCCAACCTCTCTGACATATCAAAACCAAAAATCAAAAAGGTAGTTTTCCCAGAGGACAGATTTCAACAGGTAAAAGAGTATCTGCGACAAATCGCTCTAAACGCATTTCTTTTTTTTCGTCGGGCCAGCAAAAGATTGCCGGCTAAATTTTACTAAGATCATAAGGGGATTGGTACATTGATTGAACAAGGTTGCTGAAGGAGAAAGCAACACCCGACTCACATGGAGCCTGGCATGACTGAATTAAGCGGCTGGCCGCCGGAGACTTAGCCCTACAAATAGGACAAAAAGTGCATTACTCGCCTGGAAGGCTGGAACTTTACCAGCTAGGCCTGCCACTCGCCAAGTCCACCATTCTTCCAAGATGCGGTCAACTACAGCTCTAAACACATTTCCAACAGTACTAGGGTGTGATTGAGAGAACTGAGAAGGAATTGGTGGTAGAGCAAAGATGTAACACCCCGTCCTCTAGAACTACGCATCTCAGCCCAACCAACGGACGGGTCCACTTACACATACCACCCCACTTACACTTTGCATAATTTTTTTTAAAAAAAAACAGGTGTAGCTCCTTCTTTGCAGCTAAAATTACCATGTGCAAACTAACTTTATCAATAATGAGAACACCATGAACATCAAAAGACAACAGAAGCCAAATGTACCTTGCAAAGTGCAGTAGCTTTAATCACATGTTGAGCAACTTAAATAGCCTAATTCATGTTATATCTCTTTCTTGGAGTGAACATCACTTCTTCATAATTTCTATGCCCAATTGAGCAAACAACACATTGAGAGATTCTCCAATAGGCAATAGTACTTAAATGCAACGCCCTAGAAATGCCAAGATGAAGTTCCTTGTAAATCTAGCTGCCAACACCATCAAAATATCTTCCAACCACAAACAACATATAGCCCTATGCACCTAACTAATTCAACAAGTAAACAATACTTAATTCATATTTATCCATACTTCACTGGGTATAAAACTGTTGTTGTACTCCGTGAAGGCAGTTTACCATGCATAAACAGAACCATACAAATTCATTTTCATATTGTTGATCTTAATGAGTACATTGTTGGTGTTTTCTCACATAGACTTAAAACTTTAACAGAATATTTCTACATAAGCTCAAATTTCTACTGGTGCATCATATTCAATGGCAGCTCTTTCAGGGTAAAAAATACAGTATGCAAACATATATTAGATTTTGAGTAAATGAAATAAAAGTGCACAAATAAAACAGAAACTAATAGGTAAGGTTATGTTCTAGAGGAGAACATGAGAAAATCTCTCAGATCCTTGATCCTCTCAAAGAACTACTGACTTTTCTTTATGGGGTTGTGCATGAGTAAATAATGGTTTACTACTAACAAGAAGGGAGAAAACCAAACCACAGCCAAGTAATGAAATTCACTTCAAAGCAAAATGCATAGTAACTGCATAACAGAATCTGACCTTTTGCTTATCAAGTCTGAACTTATCCATTAGTTCATTTATAGAGAACACATGTTGCTTTATAGTGTTTCAAAATAATTATGAAGAAGTACCGAAATTATGAACAGCCAAAACATAGGGGGGTAATAATGTTAATAACCTTACCAAAACCGAACAATGGTATCATACTAACATAGTTACATTGAATAGGTTTCGTTTAGAATCCTGGAGGTAGTTTCTTGCCACAAGCCTGTGTAGTAGCTGTGGTTAAAAGTTCAATATTATCAACTGCCATGCTGAATTCTTCAGTAGCCTCCCCATATGTCACAATCACGGATGATTTTTTTAGATAATGGAAGCTTTATTTTAACTCAGTTAATTACATTCATCAAACTGAGTCACCCTCGGCCTCTGCATAAAATGCACACAACCAAAAAGAAATAAACAACTAGAAACATCTCCCAAGCATAAAAGTTTGACAGAAACATATATCTTAGTGGCTATCAATCTGTAGGCTAGACCGCCACCCATGCTCCTGGGTAAAAAACTCCTGCGCCACCTGGTCCAACTGTCGTGATACCACCGCAATAGTATCCCGTAGTCCCGGTTTGTGGAGGATAGCCCAGGTACGTAGCCACCGGGTAACTAAAATGATAACCTGCAAAGGAGAAGACAGTATCTTGTTATCAAAAATTACTCCATTCCTGCTTAGCCAAATGGACCAACACAGAGCTGTTGCACCCATCAAAAGCAGATTCCTCATGTCTCTAGAGGCAAATGATAGCCAACTCCCAAACATATGACTAACATTGCGAGGAGGTTTTAAATTAGAAGCCAAATGAATTACAGACCACACCAAGTGGGATAAGCGACACTGAAAGAATAAATGTTGGATGGTTTCATCCTTGTGACAAAAACAACATGTCTTGCTACCTTTCCAATTTCTCTTAGCAAGGTTGTCCTTGGTGAGAATTACGCCCCGATGTAAATACCAAAGGAAGATTTTAACTTTTAGGGGTACTTTCACCTTTCAAATACGTCTATTGATATTCGGAACCCCAGTATGTGTTAGAGCTAGATAATGAGATTTGACCGAGAAGATCCCATTCGGGGTGAGGTTCCAGCGAAACTCATCCTGCTCCTGTACCAGAACCAAATCAACTATGCAAGGCAATAAGTTATGCCAAGCAGCTAGTTTTGCACCAATTAAATCCCGTCGCCATGAAAAGCACGGAGGATTGTTTTGGAAGATCTGTGCGATAGTCGACTGTTTATGCCTAACTATGTTATAGAGACAAGGATAGTGTTCTCTCAACGAGGCATTACCCAACCATTTGTCTTCCCAGAACCTAATTTGAGAACCATCCCTAATCTTGAAGGATCCAAACCGGAAAAAGTCTTGTTTGACCTTCACAAGACTAGCCCAAAAATGTGAATCCCCCACTTTCCAGTAGGCCTGAGATAAAGGTTGTGATCCCAAATATTTATTGCGTAGCAGCTGTTGCCATATTCCGTCGGTGGTAAGTAGTTTGTATAGCCACTTACTAATCAGCGCTTTATTCTTTACGTGGAGGTCATGAATTTCTAGCCCCCCTTGTTCTTTAGGACGACAAAATGATGTCCCACTTAGCAAGCCGGTATTTCTTCTTATGTCCATCCCCTTGCCAATAAAACCTAAATCGAAGGTAGTCAATTTTTTTAAGTACCCCGCTAGGGATTGCAAGGAACGACATCATATACATTGGGAGACTGCTAAGTACTGAGTTAATCAAAGTAAGTCGTCCTCCCAAAGAAAGAAGTTTTCCTTTCCAGCTACTCAATTTCTTCTCAAATCTCTCGACCACTTCTTTCCATTCCACATTTCTCAACTTCCTATAATGGATCGGAATGCCAAGATAACGGAATGGGAAGTTGCCGACCTGGCAACCAAAGAGCTGGTTGTATTGATCACTATAATCAAGTGCTTCACCAAAACAATACAGTTCACTTTTATGAAAATTGATCTTAAGACCCGACAACTGCTCGAAAGTTAGAAGCACTGACTTCATGTTCTGAGCTTTTCCAAGGTCATGATTCATAAAAAGCATTATGTCATCAGCATATTGTAGTATGGACAATCCCCCATCAATCAAATGTGGTATGACTCCATCAATTTGCCCTTGTGTTTTGGCCCTGTTTATCAAGGTGGCTAGCATATCAGCGATAAAGTTGAATAGGATTAGGGAGAGAGGGTCTCCTTGCCGAAGGCCCTTTTTAGTCTGAAAAAATGTCCGACGTCATCATTGACTTTGACTACCACACTTCCCCTGGAAATGAAAGACTCAATCCAAGAGATCCACTTGGGCGAAAAACCTTTCATCCGTAGAGTTTGCAGCAGAAAAGGCCATTTAACCTTATCATACGCCTTTTCGAAGTCAATTTTGAATATCACCCTACTCAACTTTTTCCTATGTAGCTCATGAACTGTTTCATGTATGATGACGACTCCATCTAAAATGTTTCGTCCACGCATGAAAGCAGTTTGAGTCGGGTTCACTAAATAGTCAGCAATCGAGGTAATTCGGTTTGTAGACACCTTAGTGAAAATTTTATAACTGACATTTAACAAGCATACCGGTCTGTATTGTTGGATTCGATTTGCTTCTTTAACTTTCGGAATTAGAGTAATTACCCCAAAATTTAGTCCGAAAATTGGGAGGCTGCCAGTATGGAATTCATTAAAAAGGTTCATCAGGTCATGCTTAATGACGTCCCAAAATTTTTGGTAAAATTCAGCTGGGAAACCATCTGGTCCAGGAGTTTTATTATGCTCCATCGCAAAGATAGCTTCTTTCACTTCTTCTTCCGAAAAAGGAGCAGTAAGAAAATCATTTTCAGCTTGTGTAACTTGAGCCATATCACCAATTATGGACTCATCAAGCGAAAGCGAGTTCTCCTCTGGTGGTCCAAAAAGCTTCCTATAAAAATTCGTAATATAATTTTTCAAGGCCTCAACCCCCTCAATTTTCCTTTCATCCTTGTCTAGGAAAAAGATCCTCTTCTTCCTATATTTACCGTTGGCTATCAAGTTAAAATATTTTGTGTTGTTATCTCCTAAGAGTACGTCCGAGACTTTTGAGCGTTGGTACCATTTAATCTCCTCCTCACGGAGTAGACATGCCAAAGTATCCCTCG
This sequence comes from Oryza officinalis, assembly GCA_008326285.1. Classification (NCBI taxonomy): domain Eukaryota; kingdom Viridiplantae; phylum Streptophyta; class Magnoliopsida; order Poales; family Poaceae; genus Oryza; species Oryza officinalis. Next base: position 40,967,779 of record BDMV01000005.1, read on the forward strand.
ATTGATCAAGAAGAATTATTTCTTGATCCGATAGGAGTCGTACCTCTGCTGCGATGTCTAGAGAATCAATTGTGTGTTGTAAATTCGCCTTTTTTTTTGTTTAAAGATGCCACTGGTATGAGCAGCCCAACCTCTAAGATGGCGACGTAAAGTGCTCATCTTGTTATTCCATCTTTGGACTGAATAACGACCCTTGACTAGTATGTTCCATATCTCGAGGACACGATCATAGAAATCAGCACGCAGAAACCAACCAAGCTCCAATTTGAACTGTTTAATGTTTCCCGTGAAGGCCGCTTCCCCTATGTCAAGGAGCAAAGGCATGTGGTCTGACACCCCTCTGTCAAGAGCATGAACCAAAACTAGAGGGTACTTGGATTCCCATTCCGTTGACATGAGGACCCTATCTAGTTTCTCATAAGTCGGAATAGGAAGTGAATTTGCCCATGTAAATTGCCTACCCGTTAGAGCGATTTCTCGTAAGTCAAAGCTATCGATCACAACATTGAAGAGAAAAGGCCAACGAGAGTTGTAATGGTCATTGTTTTTTTCCACACTACTTCTCAGAATGTTAAAGTCCCCCCCCTATAAGAGTAGGGAGATGATTTTGTTGGCATACACGAACTAACTCCGCCAAGAAATTAGATTTAAAATCATCTTGGGTCGGACCATACACAGCCATCAAGATCCATTTAAAATTATCCTCCCTATTGTTGAGATGAAATTTAACGAAAAATTCCCCTTCAACAATTAAAGATAAATCCAAAATAGCCGCATTTATTCCGAGAAGTATATCCCCTGATCTTCCTTTAGGTGGGAGACAATGCCAAATGAAATCAGCACCCCCAGAGAGGCGATCTAAATTCATCTTTGACATTTCACCCTTTCTTGTCTCAAGTAACGCAACAAAGTCTAGTTTTTTCTCATTAACTATTTCTACAACATACCGACATTTAGCCAAGTTTGCAAGACCTCTGCTATTCCAAAAAATACCTTTCATGAGGAAATAGTTTTAGAGGCTTTTGGATTTTGGGAACGAGCCTTTCGCTCTTTTCTTTTTGAGGAGGATTTGGATTTTCTAGTGGATACCAACAAGTCACAAATTTTGTCACTTTGGTCCACATCGTCCATATCAATCTCCGAGAGGTCCTTTACTAAGTGAGCTAGCAGGGCGCCATCAACATCGTCGCCCTCGTCATCACTAGTCGTAAAAGGATCCACCTCCGAAAAAACAAGCTTAGACTGGTTGCATTCACTAGTCTTAGTTGTTGCTTTAGTTCTATCAACCTCAATATTTGACCCAATTTCATGCACTAAAACCTTGTTAACTACACAAGGCTACACATGTTTCGGAAGTACATATATATTCCAACATACGCTGCTATCAACATGGAAGCAGCCATTTCAAGTGAATGCTCAATAAATCAGCAACTGAATTATATGGCAGAACTGCTTGCATGTAGACCACTCGTGCTCATGCTAGTGACAGCAACTTGATCAACCGTAAATGTAATTTCTTCATTGCTTAGATGAGTTCCCATGAAATCTGGGAGAAGACCTTATTGCATTGTACCTGAAATGTGGACCACTGCTTAGTACATGGTTGTATGATCTAGTCAAAGTAAATCGCTGAACAATGAATTAGCTAATATGACAGGGAGGCTTAACTGAAATTAATAGTGAAGAGATTTATGCAATTAGGAGCCATACCTGGAACCCTAAGCTGCATACATGTGGTGAATTAATTCCTTAGCCTTGCAAAATAGTAGACACTTCTGTTCTTGTTTAGTCTTCCAAATTTTCCTTGACAATATGGTTAACAAAATGACACTTCTCATCACTGTATGAAAATGTTAGTAACCACAAATTCTCAGTCTACATTTTTTCCAACATTCGGTTATCAGAACCAAATAATTATTTGACACTCAAGTGGTAACAAAAAAAAAAGAATAAATAACAATACAGCTTTTGTGAGTTTCTCACATGTAAGAAATGCAGTACCATGGATTATAAGGAGATGTGCAGTCATATTCACTGTCATGGGCTCATGGCAGTCTGCCAGGCAATTCAGGAAACAGTTAAAGCAACCAAAATATAAATAGACGGGAAAATGGTCATTCTGTGGTTAAAAACCATAGGAAGTCGGAACAACCGGAACTGAACAGGAAGGCATAGTGATTTCACTCATGTCTGTACACAGACAGGAAGCAAAACTTACCTGGTTCTTGTCAGTTCAAGAGCTTTCATGATTGATGCCATCCCCATCCTGAGCAAAACTTGCTACTTTCATGATTGTCTCGTACTCTCATCAGGTAAGCACATATTTCTGCAGGCATCTAAATATATGTAGGAACCCATCCTCGCAGTAGAATATTATTAAAAGAATAGAAGTGGATAGGCTAAACATTCTACCTACTAAAGAACAAGAGAAGGTATACTTTATCAGTTCATTGAACAAACTGTTTCACATAGCATGGTTTATGCAATTGCAGTGGGACTCCGCAGTTTACCTTTGAAAGAAATGCTTCAGCAGAAGATTAAGCAAAGGATGGCAACCGAAACAAAACAATAATGCTACTAAAACCATGGAGTCATTTCAATCACAACATTTCAGTTTATTAAAGGCAAAACTAGCCTTTTCTACTAATAAAGTAATATACAGTCGCTTTTCAACATCTTTCACATGTAACTAACAAAGTATAGATGAGAAGACACTCCAAAACTACTTGAATTAGAGTAATTGAGCAAGAAATTCCATCAGAAATCTGGTATTGCTGCATCAATAGTCATCTCCCAGGCTCTATGCACCATGTACTAAACATGCTCACTTTTTAACAAAGCAACAAGCTACAGTACCATCGATACTTCTACTATAAAGTTAACAAACTAAAACAGTCTTTCTGTTCCCTCGGATCCAACTATCAACTCTATTAGCTGAGCATGCTAACTTCAAGGGGGTAATATGGATTCAAGAGACTCTCTAGGCATCCATGGTAAAAAGACACAGCAGCGGTCAAAAGCCTCCTGAGGTTACTAGGTAACAATACTGGTAACTTAAGCTTTGTATACAACTCATAAACATGAGAGGTCACTCAAGAAATACTTGAACTGGGGCTGCTGAGCAAGAAATTCTATCAGCAAGCTCATCCAGTATTTTTGCTCTCTCCTCATCACACCAATGGTGTTGTTGCCTCACAATGTTCCAGTCCCAGTGTCCTATTTCCTGAACACGACCATACCTGAGCAAGGAAACAAGCTCCAGCACTTTTGATACTTCAATTACAAAGTTAACAAAGTATATCTGTCTCTCCGTTCCTTCAAAACCAATGATCACCAACTTCTTTAGCCGTTTGTGCAGCAACTCGGACGGCTGCCACAAAATATCATTGCAAGGCTCTTCTTCTCAAGGTGTGATATGGATATGAAGGCTCTCCAGACATGCCGCTGCTTCTAGGAGGAGTCGGGGCCAAGAGATATCCCATGATGAAAGCACATCGGCAATCAGAAGCTTGGTAAGCTTTGGTAACAGCAACGAAGGGCACGAAGGCCGAAACCATCTTTCATATCCGGTGAATCATATAACCAGGTCAGTTATGTCTGGGGTGAATCCAAGAAACAGCTTGAGATCCAAGTCCGAAGACAAGCGGAAGGTAAGTTTACGACTGTGACCATAGCGTTTGAGGTTCAGGCACGTGAGGCGCGGGAAGGATCCAAGCAAGTACCTTACCCTGGTCTGCATGACAACTATACTCTCAAGCATTGGCAGAGCGTGCAGCTTGATCACAGTGAGGCCACAACTCTCCAGAACAAGCTGCCTGATCATTGACCTGGGGGCATCAACAACAACACTGTACTCCTTGCAGGAGCAGACTTGAGGTGCACCTCTTGCAACTGTAGGCATGAGCTGAACACTGCTTCGTAGGCTGCCGCAGGTGTGGAGTCCGGCAAGTCTTTCAGGACCAGTGTGGTGAGAGCTTGGAACCCCTGCAATGGGGGAATTACACAGTCCACCAGCTTCAGGCTTCTCAAACGGGATTTGTGCGGCTCATTGCAGAGACCATGGCGAGGGAAAATGTGGGCATCCTGAAGATGATGCCGCCAATACGTAGTCTTACCAAGAACCTCTAGATCCTCAACGCCCCAAGTATCAACAGCCTTGGCGATCAAGCGGTTGCTGCAGTCGTGGTAATGTGTTGCAATGAACTCCACCCGCAGCCTACTGACGAGGTGGAGCTCCGCCGCCGCCATGGGCAAAACCATCATCCGCGTCGAGGAAGTTGTTGATGGAGGCGACCATGTTTCGCATGGCGAGGCGTTCGTGTCGCCTTATGCTAGCAACGATAGTGCTGACCTCGTCGCCATTGAAAAGACCAGTGGCGCCCTTGTGGAGTTGGATGCACCGGTGGTAGCGCGGCGGGAGGATGTCGCTGACCATGAAATCGAGGGCGTCGAGGCCGCCGCGCGCGAGGCCGAACCAGCGCCTGGAGAGCGCCTCGGTGGCGAGCGCGGAGCGGGTGTCGAGTCGCCGCAGGATGATCAGCAGCAGATCGTCCGTCAGGTCGTCGATGCGGTTGTCGCCGCAGTCGCAGACGCCGATTAGCCGGCGGCGAGGGAAGGCGCCCTTGTTCCTAACCAATACAGATTTGGAGACGACCACCGCCGCGGGCGCCCGGCGGCGGCGGCGACAGGACGAACCTTTCCTCCTAGCCATGGCGGAGTCGCGCAACGGCGTGGGGGTTGGCGCGCGCATCTGGTGCCCTGAGAACGCAATGGCGCCCCGCGGCTGCGACCAGATAGAATCCGCCGCGGGTTGCAGCAGAAATCCGAACCGGAATCGCACTGAGGCCGCAGCTGCTCATACTATTCGGACTCGATTCGACGGGTGGCTTTGGGGATCGGGGGGAAGAGTACAGGGCGATGCGGCGGTGATGCCGCCGGAATCCAGTGGAGCCATGGGAGGAGGAAGATAGGAAGCGAGGTCGCCGGGGCTCTGGTGGTTTGGCGGATCCGGCGGCCGGTGGCGAGCGGCGACGGCAACGGCGAGGCGATGGGGACGAAGGATTAGGCCCAAAAGAAATACAGAAAATGCAGAAAGCCCATGAGTGAAACATGGCAAAAGTTCATCGTTTTAGCTTGCGGAGTAAGTCTGTATTGCCTCCCTCTTATCTTGCCCTTCATCGAATCGCATGCCTCAACTATAAAACCAGATATAAATTCTCCCTCATCTTCAAAAATCGGTGCAAATCGACTCCTCGGGTGATTTTTGAAGATTGAGTCAACTCAGCAAAAATCGCTCTCTAAACCACCAAGTTGATTTGCGCCGGTTTTTGAAGATTGAGGAGATGTTATACCCGATTTTGGGTTGAGGGATGCGATTCAACAAGGAAAAGATTAGGGAGGAAAAATAGATTTATTCCTTAGCTTGCAATATTCAGCGAAATAAGTCTATTTTGCCTTTCTCATCTCTTTCCCTTAGTCGAATTGTATCCCTTAACCGCAAAACTGGATATAACACCTTTCACATCTTCGAAAATCGGTGCAAATCGACTCCCAAGGCAATATTGAGTCTGATTTTAGCTTATGTGGCATCTTGACTAAGTTTTCATCCCACGTGGCATCTACGTGGCACTCATAATAAAAAATTAGGTGGGACCCATATAGGGCCCACATATCACCCATTCCCCCTTTCTCTTTTTCATTTCCTCCTCTCTCACACCTTCCATCGGCTTGGGCAGCGGTGACGGGCGTGAGGGAGAAGCTCGTCGGGAGGCCACAATGGCCACACGCGGGGGAGGAGCTCGCCGAGAGGGGCTAGCCGCGGGCGGGGGAGGAGCTCGTCGGCCGGTGTGCGTGGGAGGAGGAGAGACCACACCCGCAACCGCAGCAACTAGTGGATCTGTCGCCACCGAGCTTCTCCCCGCGTGTGGCCGAGCTCCTCCTCACGCGTCGCCGAGCTCCTCTCCCCACGTGGCAGGCCGGCGAGCTCCTCCCCCATGAGCGTCGGCCAACGAGCTCCTCCCCGTGTGCGGGCGGCCACTTGCAAGCTCCTCTCCCGTGTGCCATCGTCGTCGCCCCGCGCACGGCTAAGCTCCTTCCCCGTGCATCGTCGCCATCGCCTCGTGCGCGGCCGTGCTCCTCCCCGCACACGGGCGGCCGCTTGCAAGCTCTTTCTCCATGTACCGTTGCTGCCGCGCTGCCTCTATGCCGATGGAAGTGAGAGAAGAGGATGAGATGAGAGAGAAAGAGGGGGGAAGAGGTGAGGGAAAAGATGGGATGAGGTAGAGGCCACTGACAAGTGGGCCCCACATGATGACTCAACGAGTTAACTGTCACGTCGGACGAAACTACCTCCGAAACCGTTCGGGGAGTCGATTTGCAACAGTTTTGAGAGTTGGGGGACGAGTTATACCTGGTTTTACGGTTGAGGGATGCGATTTAACCAGGACATGTGTTGAGGGAGACAAATAGACTTATTCCATATTCATCTCATCTCAGTAGATGGACCGGATATAGTGGGCTACACCCAACTCCTCCCCCCTCTCAAAGAGCCAAGAAGCCCAAACTCTGTCGTCTATCTACTTTCTACAGATTGTATAGTGCATTGATGGAAGAAGGACAAAGATACAAGTAAAAAAAAAATAGAACAATGTGATTGCATTTCGGTTTTTCTGTAAGTTAGCTTCTTAAATAACCTAATCTGAAATTCGCTTCTATAAAAATTTAAACTTAAAATCTTAAAATGCTACTCAAGTCATTATAATCACTAAGCTATATGTCCTTTCACAGTAATTTGATAGAATGAACTGATGGAAAATTGCACAGCACATGCTTGTTGTTTTTAATCACTAGTGTGGGCATACAATAAATGCGTTATGCTTCATTCAAGGAGTATATGAGTAGCTTGATTCTTATCAGAAAATTCGAGTCACATGTTCATAGAAGTTCCCGACATATATGACTGCGTAGTACAGTTCGCTGCCAGAACATGGCAACCTTTCATCCCTTGTGAACAATCAAAACTGGGAGACATGCAAATCACTGGTTTTGTTAATTATATATAACTTACTTTCTCCATTTCAAGCTGAATCTGACTAAGTTTATATAAAAAAACACGAACACCTACAATAAAAAAAAGCACAATGCATATTTTATAGTGGATTTAATAAAACTAATTTGATTTTGTAGGTAGAAATGCATTTCCTATAAACCTGAAAAAAGTTTGATAAATTTAAGTGATGGCAAAACTAAAATAACTTATAATATAAAATAAAGGAAGTATATGCTTTGATGGAAATAATTGTTTTATAGAATGTTACACGTACTATTGTAGATCACTCTTGTAGTGTTGCTGTTACTTTTATTACTGTAAAATAATACTTGCCGTGTATAATAATGGATGGGGAGAGTGAATAGACTAGCTGTTATTTTAAGGTCTCCTTATTTTTAGTATTTTTCTATCTTAAAATGTAACAACTTCTAAAATTTAAATTTTATTTTAATTTTTACTCCTAAACTACCCATATATACTAACCATAACTTGATTATCATCCCGACCAGTCCCGGGTCTACTCCCACCCACCCTGAGGATGAAAGGAAGTCCTTGTAACCTCCTCCTTGATACACGTGTTACTATCTGAAAGTTGTTATGTTTTAATACGGACGGAGTAGATTATATTCTTCGTGAACCAAAATGTGCACCTGGAATAAGAGCTTGCATCCAGAGAATCCTCATAAACAGACTCTACATATAAAAAGCATATATAAATTGATACGGATATTATAATTAAATCTACTGTGACCTTTGCACAGTGTACTTGAAATAAAGTCTTAGTCAACAATCTAAAATAGTGCATTCAACAGTAGAAAACGTGAACAACTTGCTGTATATATATGATTGTTAAAAAGGAAAAAAAATCTGAATTACCCCTCTAAACTATTACGATAGTACGAATTATTCCCCTAAATCACAAAACTAAGCATCCTTCACTCTCAACTATTCATACCGGACGAATTATCCCCTAGCTCGCTCTAAAACGGTTTTGGTCCTACGTGGCGCACACGTGACAGTCTAATCAACATAAAAATTTAAAAAGTAGCGATGCCCACATGTCATACGTGGGCAACAGAGATGGGGGAAGATGACATGTGGGCTCTGCTGCTTTTTAAAATTTTCTTATGCTGCCTGGACTGTCACGTGTGCGCCATGTAGAACCAAAACCGCTCTAGAGCGAGTTGGGGAGTAATTCGTCCGGTATGAAAAGTTGAGGGTGAAAGATGTTTGGTTTTGTGGTTCAGGGATGTAATTCGTACTACTGTAATAGTTTAGGAGGGTAATTCGGAATTTTTTCTTGTTAAAACTATTCCAAAAAAAGCAGTATATATATCAGGCCATCAGCTATGTAACTTATAGACGAAGGTGGTCTTGGTTAGCATGTTTGACAAGAATACAGTCGTACCGATACTCTAAGATACTCTATTTAAACGTAACCATAACAAACACTCCACAGAACAATACAGTATCGATATCCTAGCTACACACACGTTCAGTGCACACAATTATATAAATATTCAACTCTAGTTTCTAGTTGAGCTAGCCCCATAGTTTTTTTTTCGAGGAAACAAGAAGGTATATTACTCATCAAAAGAATTCACATCTACAAGATGTGGAATAAGAGTACAACTATCATCGGCCAGAATGTGGTTAAGGACTCATATCTTCCTTTATTAGCTAGGAAATGACTAACACAATTTTGATCCCGATGAACTTTCGTGATTCTATCTTCCTACTTTCAGACATGAGGTCTTTCATCTTCTTGACTAAAAATGCCAACTCAGACAAAATTCTCATCTTAGAGAGAATTAGCTGTAATAGACAGTCAGTTTTCACCATAATTGGCAAGAGTGTCCACTGGAGCGCCATAGCAATGCCGTCCCTACACGCAAGCAATTCAGATTCCAAAGCACTACCACACCAGTTTAGTTTTCCACACGCAGCAAAGATCACATGAACAGAGCAAGGCCTTCACTCATACCATCACTTAATTAAACAGTTGTTTTCATCACTCTGATCCTGGTCTGAATCAGCAGTGCGTTTTCTCCAACGGACAGAAATAAATAAGTAACCATAAGAACGTAAGCCGATCTGTTCCTGAAATTAATAGCAAAGCCGTTTGCAAGCATCATCAAACTGCCCAGCCAGCCAGCCACACACACAGGCACACAGCTGCATCTCTCGTCACACGACGACATATATACACGCGTACAGCTAGCCACGCCCAAAATTCAGCTCTCTGAATTCTGATTCGATCGTTCCGGTCAAAACAACCCACCTTCAATTTCTTCGCCGGCCTTTCGCATGACGCCACGAGTTTGTTACGCACAGAAAAACGCGGTGCCGGCAGTGCATGATGCATGCGAGTGATCGAACCATGGAAACTTGTACCAAACTCTCATCTCATCTCGCCAAAAAACTGCAGGTGAAAGTTCAGACTTCTTCTTCAGAGATATATAGAGAGAAGCATGAACAACGATACTACAGTTCAAAGTTCAGACTTCAAAGTGCGCCTATGCCCGTTGTAGAGCTGTTGGTGACCGGCCACACACATAGCGGTAGTCGACTCGGTGTCAATTTTTTTTCTCAAGCTAGTGTATAGAAGTCGTCAGTTCAAGGTGTTGTGTTTTTTTTTATTATAACCTTTCATGGTTATAATATTTTTTCCTCTCATGATTATAATTTTTTTTTCAATATCAATATAAAACCTCGTACTTCTTCCGTCCCATAATATAAAAGATTTTGGCTATACAATAGCATAACCATCTCTTATATTATAGCACGGAGGTAGTATCTAAGTAAATCTTGCTTAGCGTGGTTTCTTTAAAAAAAAAAAGTTCAGACTTCTTGAGAGAAAGAGGCACACTGCAGTTAGCACACAGGAATTGAAATGAATTCAATTGAAGAATGCAGCAGCAGCAGCTTTGGTCAGTGCACAGTGGTGGTGTTCTCAAGGTGGCAAGCTTTGGCAGCAAACGAGGAGTAGTAGAATGGAGAGGGGGACAGGGGTACACTGCCACACATGGGGGTCAGGCCCAAAGGGAATGTCTTTTGGCATTGGGCAGCCCAAAGCGTGGTGGTACCGATATACGCCAACAACAATACCTATATGCATTCCCTTCTCATGCACTTGTTATTCCCCTAGCTAAGCTCAATTAGCTACCCACAAAAAAGCGAGCTAAAGGCGTGCAATGCAAGATGCTACAGTGTCCTGCAGCCGGCAAAAGATCAAAGATTTCGATTCCAATTCCAATGGCACATTGGCACATTTCAAGCCCAGATGGTCGACAGCAACAACACTCAGGAAGAGATGATCATGTCAAAAGGGACACAAAAGCATGGATATGTATATGTCCCAAATGTGTCTGAATTCATGTCCAATTTTCTCACATCATATGTGGCATGATTCCAATTCGGAGATGTGTAGGGGTAGCTAGAGTAATCAATCATCAGAACTATCATGATTCCAATTTTACTTTGTGTTTTCTTGCTTGCTTGCGTTGCATGCATGCATTGCAAAAAGGCTGTTAAATTTGAGCAACAAAAGGAGCAGGTCTTTCTGATAGTTTTTTGCATCGTCCAACATGGAAAAAGTTCGGCGATGTCAGGCAGACAGAAAGTGAATGTACCTTTTTCTCTCTCTCGTTTTTACACTTGGAATTGTAGTAGGACAACATCGTTCACAGAGGCAAAAGAGATTACTGATTAATTACTCATGTCAATGTCATGTAATCTATCCATGCATGCATGAAGCATGATTAATTACACACTTTTAATTACATAAAATCCTCTCGATCGATCACAAGGTGAAAATGAAAGCATTTTAATTTTTATCAGCTTGAACAGCAAGAGAGAATTTTTGTCTCATGCATGTAAAAAATATATATGTCACTCACACGAATACACCTTGCATGCATCATGCATGGTACACTACTACAATTGCAAGTTCCTATTGGATTTTACATAGCCAGCAATTCCATCTCGCCCAAATGCAAGTACAGTGCTGTTGCTAGAACCAGCAGTGGTAGCATTTCTTGATCCAGTGTAGTAGCCATGGTGCAACAGGTTGCCATTGCCTAGGGTTTCCAGCGCCTCGAGCTGCGACTTGAGGAACTTGAGGTAGCTGGCGGCCTCGTCGAGCATGGTGGCCGTGTCCATCTTGCTGCCGCCGGGGACGAGCCGCTGCAGCACGCGCAGGCGCTCGCTCACCCGCTCCCGCCGCAGCCGCGCAGCCACCGTCTGCGGGTCGCTGGAGATGCGCACGTTCTTGCGCCGCGGCCTCTGGGGCGGCGGCGGCGCCGATGATGGATCGGAGGCGCCGCCGCCGAGGGTGACCGGGCGCATCGCCGCCGCGCGGTAGATCATCTCCTTCACCTGCGCTATCGCCTCCGTGTCCGGCTCGTACCCGCGGCCGAGGCCGAACAGCGCCGCCGCCCCGGCGCCGTGGCTCCCGCCGAACGTGATGCTGCTACTCGCCACCGCCGCCGATGCTCTCTTGGTGCTCCGGCGTTCTGCGGCTGGCTCCGAAGTCGTCGTCGTGGTCTTCGTTGATGATGCACCTACGACGGGGTACTTCTCTAGTAGCTTCCGCTTCGACGGGGGCAAAGTCGTCGTCGTCGACACAGCGCACGGCGTCGACGCCACCTCCGTGTAGGTGTTCGACTCGCCGGAGGAGATGTTGCCACCGCCGGTGGTGCTGCTGTATCCAGAGAAGGCGGTGTTCGAGGCGGCGGCTTGCACGGTCGTCTCGGCAACATTCGGGAACGCGAACCTATCGAGGATCCCGCCGTCGTGCGCCGCGCCGGCGATGGCCGGCTCTGGCAGCACATCCACCGAGTCAAGGAACGCCGCCGCCGCCGTCGGGGACGCGTCACCGGGAAGAGCACTCAGTCCATCTTGGCAACGCAGGAGGCTCATCTGCTGGGACGGCAGGTCGACGTCGAGGCCGTAGGCATCGTCCGAGCTAACGGCGGCGGCGCCGTTGCTGCCGCCGTCGACGAGGGAGTGGAGCTCGAAGCTCGCGCCCAAGACGGCGGCCAGGAGGACGTCATCGTCGTCGCCAACGGGGCAGCTCGGCTGGCACGGCGCCGCTGGCGCGCTCCACCCGAAGGCGTCCATGTACATGACGCGGTCGCCGCCGGCGAGGCTTCCAATTGGCTAGCTAGCTGCTTACTGCTGCAAACTGTGTACTCTTTGGTAGCTAAACTCGCCTGTAGCTATCTGCTGCTACCACTGCACTTAACTGCAAATTAAATGAGCTCGTGTCAGCAGAAACACATGCAAGTATGCAACTGCGTGATTAGCAATAAATTCAGCATCTAACTTCCAACCAAAAAATGCTGATCAACATATACAAGATGGAGTATATATGTAGCTCAACAGAATGTATTGCCAAAAGATTAACATACACAAATCAAGAAGAACAACAAAAACAGGAAAGAAATAGTGTTTTTTTTGCATCTTGGGAGTACCTGATTAGTGAGGATATCTGATCATTTCAGCTAGGATGCAGGTAAGTGCCGATCTGAGATATATTCTGGAGAGATTGGTGTAGCATGGGGACGAACTGAGCACAAGTGCAGCGTAGCTAGGATGGTCCTCTGCCTGTGGGATGGCTGGGCATATGGGCGTCTTTTATAGGCGGCTCTGATCTAGCAGTGGGCTAAATCTAATCCATAGCTGGCCAAATTTGGTTCTTTTTCCTTAGAAAAAAGCAAGATAAGTCATTCTCTGTCTCTCTCTATCTCTTTCTTGCATTATGTGGGGCGCAATCAGTTGGGGACAGAAGAGAGTACTAGCACAACAATTTCACTCGCTTACTAATTGACATTTACATTTGATTTTTGACTGCTGTTAAGTCGAGTCAATTTAGTCAATTTAATGTAAGATGCACACACATTTCAAGATTCAACTTTAAAAACATTTGATTAACAATTAGTATAATATAAATTGAATTTTATTTGCTAAAAATAATATCATTGGATTGATATTTTAATATACTTTTATATGGTTATAATTTTGTTGCTAAAACTTTAATAGTATATGAGAAATTATAAGTTAAAGATTAGTTTTGAAGACCATGTAAATTTGATTATATCTTACATTATGGAATAGAGAGAGTACTAAACTTTTTTTCTTTGTTATGCAAGGTTAGATTAAAGACTGTATTTGACGATAATTAAGTTCACTTACTAAGATTTCTGAAATTAGTAGCTAGTATTATCTAAAAAGGGATTTCTGAAATTACTTCTATAGAAATGGTTCCAGCTTATTGCTTTGATTAATATTATTGCCAGTGCCCTCTTCTGCTTGTCTTCTTGTTTCTTGTCTGCTTGAGGAGTTGAGGTAACTTATCTCTGGGTTGTACTGTATCTGGTAGTTTTTGTTGGGACTTGGTACTACATCACATGAAACTTTGTAGTTTCTTCATGTGACAGGACTAATGATTAAGCACGATAACTTGTATAGTTTCTGTAACATTTAGTAGCAGCAGCAGTAGTTTTTAACTACAATAAGCTGAATCTAGCTAGCAGCTGGTCTAGGAAGACATCAAGATTTCCTGTCCGTTTTTTGAAAAAGAACAAGATAACAAGGAAGGCAAGGACGCATCTCTGAAACAGATGAAAGAAGACAAATCCGTGACACAAGCAAACGGTATTGCAGAGCAAGGTCTTTACTTGATACTGCCTCCGTTTCATATTATAAATCATTTTAATTTTTTAGTCAAATATTTTTTAAATTCAATTAAGTTTATAAAAAAATTAACAACATTTATAATATCAAATTAGTTTCATTAAATGTAACATTGAATAACTTTTGATAATATGTTTGTTTTGTGTTGAAAATGATATATTTTTTATAAACTTGATCAAACTTAAAAGAGTTTGGCTAGAAAAAAAGTCAAAACGACTTATAATATGAAACGGAGGTAATACTTATTTTATGATATTATTTTCTTGATTCAAAAGGGAAGGAACCACACACAATGCTAAGTATATATATGTACATGCATCATATCCATGATAAGATGAGAGGACCACATATTGATGAGGATATGTAACCGATCAATTGCAAGATAAGAATTCCTATTTCTTCAGAAAGAATTAATAAACAAGGGACAAGATAAGAACACAAAGTCTACTTACATCCATTATTTAAATCCAACCCATGATAGATGCTGCAGTACTCTGCTACTATGGAACATTTCTTTGTAACAAGATGTCGGTTTTTTCGTCATGCATGCGTTCATTTTTCAGAAAAGAAAAGGTTAGCCAGTACAACTGAAATAGTCAAGCTTCAGATTAGTGCGCACATGGTAACATATATTGCCCTCCATTTTGGAATGGTAAACTGTACTAAAAAACAAGTGGCCCTATTATTATTATTATTATTATTATTATTATTATTATTATTATTTTCTAAGAACCCTTCCTTTTTATTGAAAAGTTAGGGAAAATCTCAGTACAAAAGGAGTAGACAGGGATCGAGGTTGCATGGATCTTGTATCCTATACTGTAATGAACTTCCACTGTCTCATACTCTCATTAATTCCAGATTATAATTAATTACTGTATGAAAATTCTGCTTCCCGGTACACATCCACCACCAATCTACCCTAAATTGGACCCAAAGAAATCCACTGAAAAACTCACAAGCGAATATTATCATTCACAAATTGGTTGCCTACTTGCCTTGGAGCTGATAAAGTCTCTGTATATCTGTATCAGACAGGGATAGTCAGATACTCAGATAGATCATAGATGACGCTCTTGGGTGTGTTTAGATCCAAAGGTGTAAAATTTTGGCGTGTCATATCGGATATACGGACACACATTTAAAGTATTAAACGTACTCTAATAACAAAACAAATTACAGAATCCGCCTGTAAACAGCGAGACGAATTTATTAAGCCTAATTAATCTGTCATTAGCAAATGTTTACTGTAGCACCACATTGTCAAAATAGAGAGCAATTAGGCTTAAAAGATTCGTCTCGCAAATTAGTCGCAATCTGTGTAATTAGTTAGTACTTCATGCATGTGTCCAAATATTCGATGTGATGGGATGTAAAAATTTGACGAAGGATGGTCCTTGTCTGTCTATTGGGTGTCCCTGTGTGAAGAATACTAGTAATTTTTGTCCTCCTTTGCTTGAGATGCATATGTTTGGGGTGCCTTTACACGAGCTTAATTAGCAGCATAACGCTTACATATATAGCACATTACTCCAAACATATGCACAGTTTTATCTCTATTGTCAGAGTTTCAGTTTGCAGCCATGCATCATCTGAAAAAAGGATCACGTAGACACGTACTACGTACCAACTGGTCACAAGTAGGGATGAAAACGGTACGAAAACGGACGGAAACCATCTTTATCGTTTTCGTTTTCATATTTTTTTCGGAATCGGAAACGGAATCGGAAACCCCGGATACGAAAACGGAATCGAATATAATCGAAACTGAAAACGAAACGAAAATGAATCGGCGCGGATACGGTAACGAAAATTTATTGGAATAAAAAAAACCCTCAAACTGAGCTTCAAACTTTGTCAAGTCTAATTCTCAAGTCTCAACAATCAACAATATATCATAAAAAACACATATATCAAATCCAATTGTTAAGTCACAAGTCTCAACAGGGGCGCGGCGGCGCGAGACCGCAGGGGCGCGGCCGCGCAGGGCCGTGGGGGGCGGGGGGGGGGGCGAGGACGGCGTGGGGCCGCGGGGGCGAGGGGGGCGAGGACTGCAGGGGCTTGGCGGCGCGAGACGGCGGAGCCGCGGCCGCGCGGGGCCGCGGGGGCGAGGACGGCAGGGGCGCAACGACGAGAGACGGCGGGGGCGCGGGGCCGTGGGGGCGAGGGCGGCGGGGGCGGGCGCAAGCGCGAGGACGGCGGGCCGGCGGGGACGCGACGGCACGAGACGGCGGCGGGCGAGATCTGGATGCCGCTCCTCCGCCCGGCTCGCTCTGACTCTCTGTCTCTCACTCTTCTCTATTCTCTAATCTCTATTCTGAATTAGGTTAGGACTTAGGGTAGATGCTCAGTTGGGTTGGGCTGGGGAGGTATTATGGACTTGTAGTTGTACTTGTATGGGCCTTCTGTAACTTCGGAAATTCCGAGAAAGTTTTCGGAAAATTTCCGACCGATTCCGAGTTCCGACGGAAACTGCTATTATCATATTCGATTCCGTTTCCGGCAAAATATTTTCGAATTCGTTTCCGTTTTCGAAAAATTCCGAAAAAATTCCGACCGACTGATTCCGTTTTCGAAAACTGGCCCGGAATCCGGAAAAATTCCATACTGTTTTCATCCCTAGTCACAAGACATATCCTACTGCTCTTGTCCATTGCAGCATAGCACAGCAACCATACAGTTTACACTCGACAGCGCCACCAAACATGCAAAATTAAGTACAGTGTTTACAGAAGCATTTGATCATCCCCCTCATGCGTACCATCTCATAATTAAATTCAGTTCCGGCAAATTCCATTACATTCGCATCTACTAGGCGACTTTTTCTCTGTATTTTGAAAGGAACATCTGGCAGTAGCAGGGGGGCTAATTAAGATCACCACAAACTTAATTAATCAGAATACTTGGCAATCTGTATGCGAAAATTAAATGGAAACAGCATGAGAATTGAATTGAGAGCCGTACGTCTGCAGCATCAAAGTACCAAAAGGGCGGCGGCATTTAGAGACGGTGGGGCTCCGGGACGCGTCTCCGGTCTCTCCGGCCGGCCCCGGCCGCAACTGCCGCGGGAGGGTTCGGAAGCTAGGCTGGTACGTGGGTTGCCGCCTCCGTCAGTTTCAGTTGCATGCCACGAGTCTGAACTCACTCTACTAGTCTCCACTTTTTTTTTTAATGTTTGATCCTGTTAGAATTTTTTAGTTACGTTCACTACGTCAGCCTAAACCACCACTGACAAGCCTATACCATCATCTCCCGTCAATAGTGACAAAATGTTCGGTCATTTGTTTTATTTAAAATTATTTATAAATATGTAAAAAAAAGTTGCATTTAAAGTATTTGTATGTTGTAATGACAAAATAAATTATAAATAAATAAATTTTTAATAAAACAAATTATCAAACTTGTGTCAAAAAAAGTCAATGACAACAAGATGTTAATTGTTAAACATGAAAAATCAGAGGGAGTAGTTTGGACAGCTATTCTCTAAGGCCTTGTTCAGTTTGAAAAAGATTAAAAAGGACCAGAGGGGATTGAGGAAGAATAATTCCTCACCATGATATGTGTGGAATAAATCCCCTTCAATATCTTTGTCACATAGGAATTAACCGAACAGGGTCTAGTGAATTTTCTCGTCTCTACTAGTATGAATGAGATATATATGAAATGCTTATATGTAGAATAATTTTAGTTATATACCTACGGAATAGATGATATACAAATAACCTTACGCTAGATTGTTTGTTTAGCTATTTGTAATAGATTCGTGTGAACAAGTTTTTTCTCTATAGAAAATGTATATATTTAAATTATCTGATAGACTGTCTGGTAATCAACACAAACATTTTTTTCACCTCTTTTTCTCTCTCACATCTCATATATCCTGGCAAGAACAATAGTTCAAACGACTACTCTCTTTATATATAATCTTTTCACATCATATCTAGACGATACACAAACAACTCATACAATAGGTTATTAGGTTGTCTATAATACAATCAATGATTTAGTTCTATAGATAGTATATTGAATGTATATATAATATTAAGTTGTCTATTAAACCTTCCTTCAAAAAAAGTTGTCTATTAAACAGTCTGGTAATCAACAGACAACATACTGCTATACTATCTCCTCCTTCGATCTCTTGTCTCCGCATCATCACATATCCTACGCGGCTACGTGGCGTTCTATCTCATATGGTTGTTCATGTTGTAACTATTAACTTCAGAAAATCCCCCGAAAGATGAAGGAAAACTACCACTGCTACAAAACCATCTTTTTATGCGGGCAAAATTTATTTTTTCATACGGTTGGACGGCTCGTCTGGGTGAAAAGGTCTATGAAAATAGTGATTTTTTCATGCGGGTGGCGCACCCGTATGCAAAAATCCGATTTTCGCATGAGGGTTCTTATGTCGTCCGCATGCAAAAATAAAAAAAATAAAAATAAAAATCTCAACAAAAATTGAAACCCTAGCTCCCCATGCCGCCGGCGGTGGCGGATCCGACCGTCCATGGGCCGACGGCGGCGGATCCGGCCACCTTGTCGTCGACGGTGGTGGCATCATTCCCGACCGTCTCCTCGTTCACGGCGGCGCCGCTCGAGGTCACCGCCGCTCGCTGCCTACTCCCGGTTGTTGCCTGCCGCCTACTCCCGGCCACCGCCCGAGCACTCCAGGCTACCTTCTCATCGGCGGCGGCGCCGCCCGAAGGAGAGGAGGAAGAGAGAGAGGAGAGGAGATGAAAAAAATTTGAAGTATTGAGAGGAAAAAGAGAGGGAAGTGGAGAAAAAAAATCTGTGGAGGAGAAAGGGGTATTTTTGCATGCGGACCACTTAAGAGGCCCACACGTAAAAATCTATTTTCGCATGCGGCCCCCTTAAGTGGTCCGCATGTTAAAATAGGCTCATTTTTACATGCAGCCTCTTAAAAGGTCCGTTTGTGAAAATAAATTTTTGCACATGAACCTCTAAAGAGCCATATGCGAAAATGGAGGTCGATTTTTTTGTAGACGCGATCAGTTACGGTCCACTTTTAATCTATAATCTATAGAGGTCCTCATAAAAAAATCGTTTCTGTGTAGTAGTATACAGTGGCTAATTCCTTTTATCCAAATTTAGAAAGTGTGATAACATTTTAAGAACTTTCGAACTTTAAAAGTCCACACTAAAGCTACATTTATATAAAGATTAAATGACATATATGGTAATGAAAGTGATATCTCTTGGTTTATATTTTCAATGTACTTTTATATGGTGAATTATATGATCTTCTAGTTACTCATGCAAGATAAAGTATTAAACATGTCTAGTTGTATTTGTTTGCATTGCTGTTGGATGCATATTGCACTAACAGTGTCGATAGCTAGTTTTAGGCTTATAGGTAGTGTGTTTTTAAGTACGTTTGATGTCTATCTGTTCCACATTGATCGACGTGTTAATTGCAAATGCAATGCAACCGACGACACGTATTGATCTAACTCTCTGACGTGACAAACTTCATAGGAATATTGTACCGGCTTGTCGTGTTGTTCTGACAGCTACTTTATCACCTAACGAAAACTTAATTACGCCCGTTAGTGCAATCATTTCCGAATTTAATTGAAGGAACGTACGCTTGTACGTGCACTTCGTTTAATTTGGTCAAATGGAAACGGAAGCATATGCATTAATTGAAGTGGTTTATAAGCTATCGGATGCACTATATCATCCACGTAGGATGGTAGGGCTGTTGTGTTGAATATATGGACAACATAATTTTTCAGAGTTGTTAGCCTATGAATCCATAATATTATATTAATTTATTTATATCATGTTTTAAATGTGGTTTAAAATAGTTGGTCAATCTAGGAATTGGCCTTAGACTGTACAGTCGATTTTACGATTATATGAAAATAACCGATTTTTATGGACCCTAGGCTATAGACGGACATATAAACGGATCGGATTACCAACCGAGTGTAGATCATTGTTTTCTGTACCAGGACTCTATCCGACTCATATACATGTGTATATAGCTTTGTCGGTGTACTTAAATATGAGACAACACCTAATTTCTAAACATACAATTAATTAAACAACATATGTATGGTGTGTGTTTTTCTCATGTGGTTATGTTTATATTTATGTGTATATAGTCCATCACTTGCATTGGGTGCCGACGATGTATCATAGTATATCTTAATTGGGAACGAAATTTTATTGTGCTAGCATGTACTCCTGCACTATAGGTAGGCAATGCCACAGTCGTCGCGCCGTGCAAATTTAAAACGGCCTCTTTTCAGACGTGTTGGACCACACTTCACTGCATGCGTGCAGGCTCAATCGCTCTCGTGCACACTAGCGCTGCGACGACCCATGTATTATTTGCTCGATAGACCGGCCGGTTTCGCTGCTGCTCCTTGCAGTACGCTGCGTGGACCACTACTACTGGTTAGGGAGAAATAAAGTCCATTATATTTGGAGTCAAATTTATTGTTTTTATTTTTAATTGTATAGATTAAATTTGAATTTACATGTTTGTAAAATGGCATATCACATATTTATATTTTACTCTCTTTTTTCTAAACTTTTTGATGATTTTTTAGGCGATATGTATAAAAGGAGAGAACGTATCATCTTTTGTGAGGGGCAAAAGGTCATTTCTCTTGTCAGCCGCTAATATGCATGTATAAAGTTGGAGTATTAATATGCATTGGCTGAAAACGCCAGTTTACTAAGGGTGGGCGTTCGGTTTTTTCGCTTCATCGGTTTGGTTTCTTTGGTTTTTTGGAAGCTCGGTTTTCATAAAATATAAATCGAAGAAACTCAAGAAAAAACAAAAGCCGAAATAAAAACACCGAAAAAAATCTGTTCGGTTTTCTCGGTGTTTGGTTTTTCCCAAATAAACCCAACACGCCTCCCTAGCCATTGCCTTGTCGATCTTGTGCACAGCAGTGTTTGCCCATGTATAGGACAACAGCAGTGCATGCATGCCGAGATTCCAGAAACACCGGTGGGGCCCATGCATTGAAGCCGAGCGTGTTCCCAACACATGCGTGAGTCACAAGGAGGCAACAATATAATCAACGCAAGAATTCTCGGTTGCTTTGGTGTGCACGGTTCATAGAGAATAAAAACTGACTAAGAAACTGGATACCGAACTTGATCAAAATAAAAACCGAGTGGCCAACTGAAAATAAAAAAAACCAACACTTTGATTCAGTTCGGTACGGTTCGGTTTGGTTTTCGATGTGCGATTTATTTTTCCCCACTCCTACGGCTTACAATCGTTAGGTACATGCAGACTCTGATTGAGTAGATATGCATGATCAACGAGTAGTTAGTATACTGTAGACGAATTAATTGAACCGATGAAATTTGAGAGCCAGCTGCTAGCTAGAATAACGACCGTCAATTACTCAGATGCACGAGGCTTAAATTTATACTCCTACATGGAAATGTTTGGTCGTGTGTTGGCTTGAATTGACGCACTACCGGCCGGTCATCACTGCATTGCACCGTTGTCTAAGCTAGCCGGCGATGGATTTGTAAGCGTGTGCGGCATTTTGGCCTTTACTCCTTTAGCTATGGCTTGAGTGGTAGAGATAGCATGTGTATGTTTTTCGTATCATCTTTGATTTTGGCTGACTTGTCTAGTCGGTTATATATTGAACTATCACATACGTGATACGTGTGGTCCATTAATTCCGATCCATATATCGAGCGACGAGCCTAAATAACATATTGTTGTGAGGAGCCATACCAGAACGACAGAGCGGTATCATGCCAATACGAGAATGGTTCTCTCACAAAATTTCTTCTCATCAATAATAGATGCTAAGACGCCTCCCTCCTTATTATCCCACATCAGGATGGACCCAGGGGTTCCTGGTATGCACCGACATATCCAAAACTTTAGGGCACATCACCTCTGGTAGAGAAGGGCTAGGGCCGAAAAAAGGAATAGCGACGTTCACAACCTGAAGCATAGGAGGCTTCCACTAAGCAACCATGACGGCCCGCAGCTAAGGCGGCTGCAGCTGAGGAATCACGAACAGCTTCGCCTTAGGCTTGGGAGGTAGCGATGACCTATAGTTGAGGTGGCTGCAACAAAGGAACCGTGAACAGCTCGTCCTTAGGCTTGGGAAGAGGAATTGTTCGCTCATTACTTCATCCTTTAGTGACTCGACGGCCATGATGATTCTTGGTGCATCTGGTGTAAAATGATGGCCCAACGTCTATATTAAGACCGTCAAGCTATAACTACATTACCAATAACACACACTGAACCAGCCTCCACAAGAACGACCCCTCATTCACTTGTAGAGTTGCAAAACGATAACCCTCCCTTTTTATAGAGATCCAACGGGTAGCCCCCACGATGGATCCATCACTGGTGGCGACATCACCTCAGGTGGATATGGGGGAAGGGGATCGACGACGTGCACGGCATGAGGAGAGGGTTTCATTGTGACTAGTGATTTAACAAACTACATATATGTCATTCATACTTTTTTCCTATAACACTATTGTATTAGTCATCGCTTGACTAGTGGTGTATGCTGTAAGTGTGAATTTGACCAGTATAAAGTGGATATGAGTTGTTAAAGTAACTCAATTTCAAAAGTCACATTAGTTCACCCTCCTTAACCTTGCTTCTATACATTAGGTCATACTACCCCAATCCTTTTTTGCACACGCTACACGTGATAGTAAGCTAGGGAAAAAGAAATTAAATTGTTAGGTTATTGTACGGATCAGTCCACGTGCATGGTTTGCAGGCTGTACTACACATGTACAAGTGTATCGTAGTAGCTAGTATTGTATTCACTACTACAAAAATTCTCATAGGGATCGGCCTTATAGGTGCCGATTCTGGGCCTTTTCTTACCTTCACACGATGAAAAAAAAGAGAACCGGCACTTTTAAACACTATAGGTACCAGTTCTTCAAGAAAAACCGAGATCAATACTATATGTACTGGTTTTTTAAAATAATCGGTACCTATAATATATGATAGGTACCGGTTTTCTAAAGAATCCACACCTATAATATATTATAGGTGCCGGTTTTTTAAAAAAACCGACACCCATGAGAACTAACCAAGCTGAACCGATCGATCAACCGAGCCGAGCCGATCGGCCGGCACCGCATAAGAACCCCACGCGCGATCCGTCCGAGACTGGAGTCCTTATCCTCCTCCTCCGTTTCCCTCCTCCCTTTCGCTCTTCTCTGTCCTTCTTTCCCTCTCTGGCTAGGAGGCGGCAGGCGACGGCACCCGAGGGGGGGCGGCAGGCGACGGCGGCGCGCGCACTCCCCTCCGCTTGATCCGGTGGAAGGGGAGGTTACAAACGGCGGTGCCCGAGGGGGAGGCGGCAGGCAGCGGTGCCTGAGGAGAGGCGGCGGGTGGCGGGCGGCAGAGGTGCCCTCCCCTTCTCCAGATCCGATGGGAGGGGAGGCAGTGGGTAGCTGCGGTGCCTTCCCCTCCACCAGATCCGGCGGGAGGGGAGGCGGCAGGTGGCGGCGCCCGGCGGCGGGCGGCGGGTGACGACGCCCAATGGGAGGCGGCAGATCCCCTCCACCAGAGAAGCCCGGTAGCCAGCGGCCCAGCTAACGCCCTCTCCCATTCTGTGATGTTTTGTCGATGTTTGTGAATGATTTTGTTGTTGATTCATTCTGTGATGTCAACTCAATTTAATTTTGATGACGATTTTTTTTGATTTGGGGATTTCAATTTGATTTTGGGATATGATGAGCAACTCGATGTGGGGCGATGATGCCGTTGGTGAGTTCGGCTCGATTCGAGCCGGCTCTTTTTTTTTGGCTCGTGCGAATGTATAGGTGCCGGTTCTATAGGATTCATAAGTGCCGGTATCTTCTATTGGTGCCGATCAATTGATGCTGGATGAAAATCCGGCACCTATGAACCCTTGCAAACCAGCACCTATCTCATATTCTGTAGTAGTGATTGTCTACTGTATGTTGCCATTACCCAGGGTGAAGCTACGGTAGAACCATGGTTATATTGTTCAGGCAATTGAGATGACACTAGAAATTATGATTAGTATATTCTGACCCGGTAACACCGATGAATTAATTTTTTAGCTTTGTCCTGCTACTGTTGATCAGTACGTGTGTACATATACACTACAGTCTACAGAGGACGACGATGAGATAATCAGAGAATGCGGCTGAGATGCACTAGACGAATAGACGATGCAACAGTAGCGATGAACTACCAAATTCCTGCACTAGTGGACTGCTGCTACAGTGGTTTCCGGTATTTTTCGATCTTTTGCCCATCCATCCACTGATCCACTGGGTCCGCAGCAGGGTTTACGTTATCGGTGGTAACCGCACGGTTATCACGGTTACCGCTCTTACCGCGGGGGTATGGTAACCCGTACCGCGCGGTACGGTTTGATGAATTTTGACCGAATTCAAAAATTCAAAAAAAATCCAAAAAAATTCAAAAAATTGGTAAAGGTAGTGCTTGATTTGTAGTGTATTATGGTGAAGAAATTTCTCGAAATAGAGTAATATTTATTCAAATTTCTCTAATTTTTTAATCATTTTCTTCATTTCATTTTTCTTTCGACCAAACATCGAGCGATAACCACGTCAAACCGCGCGGTTACCGCTCCATACCGCGCGGTTACCGCGGTTTCTCCAAATTTTGAATTCAAAATTTAAAAGTCAAATTTATCGCGATTTTTGACAGTTACCATAATTATCACGGTTACCGCGCGGTAACCGCCGCACCATAACGTAAACCCTGCTCGGCAGCCACCTGATACACAGACGCAGCTGTTACTAAAGTGGGCTCTCGTTTGTTTAGGCCCAACAAGAGTGCGACGTACCTGTGGCCCATTATAGTTGGGCCGGAACGGAACGGATCGGGAGTATCACGTACGTTCGGGCCGTTCTAGTTGGGCCCGGGCCTCGTCAGCCGACCTGCGAAGTTGGATGCGTTCGTCACTTCGTCCGGAGATGATAGACTGGAAAACTCTCTTTTTCGCGCACACATGTTTTAAATTTGTAGATGATATAATTTTTATAGAAAACATTTTCTAAATAAAAGTTACTTTTAGAAAATCATTACGTATCTCTTATCTTAAACATTCCCAAGAGACAAGCGCTGGAGCCTGCCGCTCTCTTCAGAGACGTTCGCTTCAGTGTTCATGCACATTCGTGATCGTGTCGACGTGTCGTGCAGATACATCGATCGATCGGGTGCAAGCAAAGCCAAGCCAAACCTTTTGGACTACCTATTAATCTTTCAATAAATTTATAGTTTCATCTTACAAAATTTTTAATCAATAGATATAATCTGTTTTAAATGAAATAATAAAAAATATAAATATATCAAAAGTCATAAAAAAATTTATTATAACATTTAATTTTGATACACTATAACTGAGTATAAGTGCTATGTAACTGAATATAAATGTTATATAATTGATTGTAAGTGCACTGTAATGTAACTGACTATAAATACACTATGCCTGTAACTAAGTGTAACTTTAAATCGAATATTAAAAAGCATAAATCTTAATTTAATATCCTACAAATATAAAAAGTAAAAGATAGAAACCAGAAATCTGTCACAAATAAAATAGCAAACCCGGAAAATAAAAGCAGGGGAGCGAGGGATCTCCATGACTCCATCCACAACGTCGTGGACGTGCCGATGTGGCCATCAACCAACACAAGACGCGCTCCGTAAAGCAGACCAAAGCAAAAGACCGACCGACCCAGCAGGAAAGTACGCCCCCGCCCTACCTTCAAAGCGATGAGGCCGCCCGGAGAATCCATTGCATCACTTGGCGATCTCGCATCATCATCATTCTGTTGTGCTCTTTAGCCCAAAAGAAAGCCTCAAATGAGTACAAATCCAATCAGATGTCATTCCACTGATCCAATCGTGACGTCGGCGACCGAGAAAATTGCAGCTGCTTTTTCCGCAGCCGCTCCCATACCGGATTCCACGAATAATCAAACATAAATTACTAGTAAATTATATTACTCCTACTACATGATCATGCATTCATGCAGCAGTTCAAACTTCAAATAAATTTGTAGACGGTGACGACGGCTTCTTTGGTTCGTCACCGGATAGAAATCAAGAACACAGCAACTAGGAAACAGAAATCGTCTGTGGAAACCATGTCCATGGTGAGGAGTTTTAATTTGACACTTGATCACAAGAAGCAAGGAAAACAAAAGCAAAGGCATTAGTAGAGCTTGTACTAGTCACTTTTGAAGTGAGGGGCTAGGATTGATCAGCAGCCGGTGTTCTTCCATAGCCAAGCTCTGAGATCTCCCAGCTTGTTGCAGGGGCCACCTCCTGGTGCAACCGAGTGTATTGCTGAATGCAAGCAGGGAAATGAAAAAATCGCTCAGGCTTTGCAAATGCTCACATCAGAGTACATAGGTCAGTCAAATTACCTCCATCTTTGTCAGCAATTCACTTGCAGTTGGTGCAGAGACAAATATTTGTCTACAATCAGAGTTTATGAAGCCCTCCGCCTCACCTTTGTCGAACAAAGCAAGCAGCGAATCGTAGTAACCGTCAACGTTTAGCAATCCAACCTGTTCAATTGCCAGGGTTTTATATGTGATGGAGACCTTAATCCATCAACAAAACATTGTGTGCTACTTTGCCGTTTACAATATATCTATCAAATATCTCAATAATGCATACTGGTTTGTCATGAATTCCAAGTTGGCACCATGTTATCATCTCTAACAGCTCCTCCATTGTTCCATAGCCCCCTAACAGAAATCAATAACCAAGTTACATTGACGTGCAATTCTTTTGCGCGTTCGGGAAAAAATAACCAAGTTACATTTGAATTATCAATTACTAGTGTGATAGATGATGTTAGAAAGAACATACTGAACATTTAGGATCGTCAATCCGTGTAAGATATATTTGAATTATCAATTACCAGGAAGAGCAATGAACGCTTCGGATCGCCGAGCCATCTCAGCTTTCCGCTCATGCATGTCCTGTACAACTATTACTTCTCCCACACTTGCACCTGATATCTGTTAGATAAGCAACATTTGCAAATGTCAAAACAAACCACTCCCTTTACAAAATTCTTCACAAAGCTGTACAGTCCTTCCAAGTCAAAGTAAAACATCTCTTTTAAATGATCGCGTACACGTACTTCACCCTGACAAATTCAAGATAAACTTCACCCTGACAAATTCAAGATAGCAAGTGTACTGGTACTACTATTTAATTCAGCTGGAAACTAACAATGAATTGAAGTATGCTGCTATACGGCTTGTACCTGCCATCTAAAAATGGACAGAAACCAAACTTTGGGAAATCCTAGCCATGTCTAGCTTGATCATTTCGTTTAGACTTAGGGTTCATTTTAAATGTGGAATTCTGATCCAAACACCACAGGAGTCCAACGGCAAGTTCTCCAAGTACGAACACAACATGTCAAACGCTACCGCGCACAACATACCAATACAGAGCTGAATTCAACGTCACTTTTGAACCCTGAAAAATCTATGAAATACTGAAAGGAAGTCGGAGAGATTGCTGACCTCGACAGCCATGAGAGCTCTAGGAATCACCCTGCAAACAAATCAGGAAAAAAAATATCACGCTGCATTAGATCAGATGGTATTACTAGATGGTGGAGCACATACAAAAATCACTTTCATAGACAAAGATAGCTGCGTACCCGACGACATGGCGGCCGCCGGCGAGAACCGTACGCGCGATCAAGCCCATCAGCCCGATGCTGCCGCCGCCGTAGACCAAATCGACGCCCCGCCTCACCTGCAACAAGAGAAGAAGCCGCACGGCTCGCACCCACAAAAACGCGCGACCCCAAGAAACCCAAAAGAGAAGGGAAAAGACGGCGACGAGACAGCTTCACCGGCTCATTTACTTTTACGCACCAGCTCGCGGCCGAGGTCGAGCGCCGCGTCGCCGAACACCTTGCGCCGCCCCGCGTTGCTGCCGCAGAACACGCAGATCGTCCCGAACCTGCTCGCCGCCGCCGCCTCCGCTCTGTCTCCCATCGCCCCCGCCCAAACCTCGCCGCCAACCTCCCCGTCGCCACGGCCTCACTCAGGCGGAGGCAGAGGCAACTAGGCAAGTATCTCCTCCTCCTCCTCCTTCTCCAGCGAGCGGAGTGAAGGCGGCATTAAGGCGAGGCGGTGCGCGCAACGTACGCAATGATCGCCTCTTTTAATTCCGGGTGGGTCAAAGCAAAGCAGGCGCCATCCACCTCCCACCACCACCTCCTCCCCCCTCGTCGCCGCTGTCATTTTCGCGGTGACCACACCGCGCCACGCCATGCCACGCCAATCACCGGCGCTGCACACGCCGGTGGGGACGGGGCCCCCCGCCTCCTCCCCGTCCTCAAAGCCCGTAACTCTGAATTGTCCCCCTCACCGGTCTGTCTCCGAGAATCTCGCCTGCCTTCTGCCCCTCTCCTCCAGTCCAGTGAACCCCTCCTTCCCTCGAATTTTTATTATTTTTTATTTTTTTATTTCAAAAACAAACGCTTTTAAAACTTATTTTCAAAATACGAATATTTGATGTAACAAAACAATACTGTCACGTCACCCGCAACGGACGTGATAATTTTGTTCTGTCATTAGCTAAGATGATGTGGCAGGATAACGTTGCTACGTCCACTAGACCGACGTTAATAACGTTGTCACACCATTTAGACCGACATGCGATAATGTTATTTTTTTAAAAAAAAATCGTATCTTAAAAATAAGTCTTAGGAATATTTATTTTAAAAAATAAAAATTAAAAAGTTCAGAAAATAAAAAATATCCCTTTCCTCTTCTCTCCGGATAACGGCATGCGTGGCACTGTACCACACTAACCCCTGGACCATCCGCTCCTGGGTCGCTGAAACGATGGCACGTCTGCACCGGTGTCGCTTGCGCAACTAGAATTAATTGCCTCCTCCTAGCGACAAAGTGAGGGGTGGCCAAGTTACCGTCAGGTGAGTGACACTGACAACCCCAGCCAAGGTAAGGGTAACAAACAAACATGCTTCAACATATTTAGAGAGAGACCGAGAGAGCCTGCTTAAAAGGAGATAATTAACCTTTTTTTTTCTAAACAAACATGCTTCAACATATATAGAGAGAAAGACCGAGAGAGCCTGCTTAAAAGGAGGTAATTAACTTTTTTTTTCTTTGCTATTTTGGAAGGGTGAGTGGCAATAAATTTACCACTTTGTGAGAAGAGAGGCAAATAATTAAATCCCCTGTTTAAAAGATGGTGTTTTTATTATTATAAGCCAAACACACGTGATTGAAGCAGTAGTAGGGGATAAATTTTACGACTATGGCTTATATACTGAAGATAGTTTGTTCGAGACATGAATTGATGCTTTTATACTTGATGACATTTTGTAATATTGATTGTAAAGCTCTCAGTTTTCATGAAACCGCTAGAACCAGTTGATAAAAACCAAACGGTTTTAGCTAGTTTTTTTTTTACGAAGTTTATCAAAAGTCGTTGGTTTTTATCCGCTGCTTTTGATCAGTTTTAGGTAAATCATCCTGGACTGGTTTTTAGTTTTACATCAGAAAATGGTAGTATAAATCCTGACCCAGGAGACGTCAAAGTTCGGCTCTTTGATGGAAAACGTGGATTTTGGTAGAGGTGCGGTTAATGTCGTGTTCGGTTTCGGCATAGCTTTCACCACGTCCCTCTCACTTGTGCAGTGGCCAACCAGGGAGTGGTACAGCACAGCACTGCAGCTGCTGCTGCTCTGCACAATCTCGTCGTGTTCGAATTTTTTTTTAATCCTTTTCTTTCGTCCTTTTAATTTCAGGACGCCACGTATTGGTTGCTGATGCTGGTACAAATGACCAAACCGTAGGTTTTTTGAAAAGCAAATGAGGGGAGGATTATTGTAATTGATCAGGTCGTTAGTCAAAAGGACATTAAATAAACAAGCCAATCAAGGACGATCGCTGCACCAAACCTAAAATGTTTACCCGGTGATTGTGATGAGAGCGACCAATCGGCGAGAGTTATGGCAATTGTTTGAGCAATTAAAAGATCAGCAATGGCATGTCATGGGATCTTTATGGAAGATGATAAACGTTGCATCATTCTCATTGTCCCCAAGCTATCATTCATAATTGATACTTATATTCAAACATTAGAAACTGTCACCATCTCCAATTAGAACTGAAGCCCTTTATAATACTACACAGCATTCAGGGATAAAAAGAGGTTCAGACATTTAACTAATGACTAATCTCAGTTGTGCATACAAAAAACATAATAGAGGCAATGAGGCATTGAGCTTGGCTTGGATGTATAATGCTAACAACGGATCAGGGAATATATATGTAAGATGCAAATTAGCTAATTTGTCCATAGAACAGCAAGCTAGAACAGATTGTCATTCTCCTTGTCCAAGCTCCTTGTCATGCTACGGCCCTTCAGAGACAGACTGTTTAACTTCCTGGAGGTGACTGAAAATTCTGAACCGGCGTTGCTCTGAACATCTAATGGAGAGAGTGCAACCCTTTTGTAAGATGACA
This sequence comes from Oryza officinalis, assembly GCA_008326285.1. Classification (NCBI taxonomy): domain Eukaryota; kingdom Viridiplantae; phylum Streptophyta; class Magnoliopsida; order Poales; family Poaceae; genus Oryza; species Oryza officinalis. Next base: position 40,998,053 of record BDMV01000005.1, read on the forward strand.
TGCCTCCAGATCGCTGTCTCTGAATCTGGAATGGACTGTTGCAGCTCTGCCTTGCTTTTGCAGACTTCGTCAAGCTCATGTAACCCGGACCTTCACCATGTCCACCGTCAGATCTTGCTGGAGTCGCTGACGATGTCGATGCAGAGCTCACATCACACGGGAAGTCTGAAGAAGAAGCTGAGAGCACAGAAGGAGGCTTTGCTGCCACCCTGTTCCCTCTCATCTTAACTGAGCTTGCATTTGAAAGTTTGGCGCCAGCTAAGTTCAGTTCGCCACTGTTCTTGGAGCACTTCAATTCAGCATGGCTTTGCTCCATGAGCCTGCTCTCCCAAGGCTTTGCTGCCATCCATCCTTCAATATAGCTCCAGTCGTGATTGCACCTATTAGACTCATGGTTCCTCAGAGATCTAGCAGGAGAGCTTGGCCTTGCACTTTGTTTTGAACTCCTAGGCTGAAAAAAAAATGGATGTGAGCATGTTTTATCAACTTACGTCGTCGAGCACAAGAGTTCCTCTTATTGATACAAAAGTATACCTGGTGAGAAAGCGCATAAGCAATTGCCCTTTCTCTCTTAGCCACAGCATCATGTCTCATGTGTATTTTCGATCTTACTTCAGCAACAGATCCTTGACTGTCACACCATTGTTCCTGCAATGACACAATCTTTGACATGTTAATACGATATACATATCATTTTAAAGCACAATTCGCTTTTCTTCTCCCTAATGAAAACACCAAAAAAATATATTGCTGTATGGCCTCAGGAGTTTTTAAAAGAACCAGCACAGTTCCAGCTTAGAACTTTGCCTGGCAATAACTAATTGCAAAAGGCGTTATCGGTCTTGTCAGCATTGCCTTTTCTTACCTAACAGGATCACTTCCAAGATCGATTCAAACCTGTGTTGTCATTACGAGAGAGAAAACAACAATCTTAATGGACTCAATCATTACTAAAAAAAGGAACCTTAATTGTCCTTATCAGTCCCAAAAGTCATTTTCAAGTAAAAGTATCCCCACCATATTAAGTCATACATCACTTTCTTCTTAAGGAATCAAACTAAGGCACCAGTACAAACCTCTCAAATTATAACACCTAGTATAACTTAACTAAAAAGAACTAGTTTCAATTTTCAAGCCTTCAAATGATCTCCAAATAAATACATCATTTTTGTATGTTAGCAAGACAACTATTTTGAAGACTGAATTCAAAATGATAACATTGTGAATATCTTACTTTATAACTTTGATTTGGATTGATACAAGATCTATCTTGTTCTAAAGGGTTGCAATATTAAAACCTACATGGGAGTGAATTTCAACCACACAGCCCATGGGCCATAGATTACCAGTGTTGAGCTAGAGGCCCATCTTAGATACAGATATAGGAAAATGGAAGGCACACTTCAATCGGACTCTACCGAATTCCACTCCTAAAGTCACAAGAAATGGAGCAATGCCATCGAATTTGCAGAAATGGCCTGCAGATTACCATGCATATACTACACAAGTATTTCGATTCTTTAACCCACTGTACAGAGGAAGCTCCTCCAATGCAATTTTTGCATTCAGAAATTAACGCAAGAAGGATATAGCACTGCACGTATCATTGTATCAATCGTAAGAAAGCACACGGGTCAGGCTGTGTTACATGTACCTCTGCTTGTTTGATAGGGTCGGCACGGCCGTCGCGCTCGCCGACCGCGTCCTGCGAATCCCGGCCATCCGCCGAGCAGCGCGCCCTCCGCTCCCGCGCGCGCTCCTGCACCCTCAGCAGCGCGTTCATGCACTTGAGCGTCACGGCGAGCTGCCGCCGAACCAGCCGCCCCCGCACCAGCGCCTGCAGCCGCACGATGCCTCTCAGCGCCTTCAACGCCCGCCGCGCCTAATCCACACGCCATTGACACCACGCAAGCACGCATCATCGCCACGGCGCCAAATCAAAGCAGCATCAGAAATCTGTGTCTTACCAAGAAGGCGCGGAAGGCGGCCTGGACGCGAACGGCGGCCCACTCCTGCCGGATGACGCGGAAGTCCCTCGGCGGCGCGCGGACGACGGCGGCGACGACCGAGCTGAACGCGTCGGCCTCCGACGACGCCGACTCCGACGCGTCCCCCGCGGCGGAAGCACCACCCGTGGTCGACGCGGACGCCGACGAGCTGCTCCGCCACAGCCGCGTCCACTTCCGCCCCTTCGTCGTCCCCTCCGACGCCGACGGCGCCGCCTTGAGGCTCACCAGCGACTTGATCCACTTCCCCGACGCCCCCATCGACGGTGGACAGAGCTCACAAACTGCTCCTGTGGGGGCAGCGCGAGAGGAAGAAGAAGCCAAGGCGAGGGACAAAATGGAAGTAGGAGAAGTGGTGGGGGGTAGTGGACGCTGGAAGGGGGAGTTAGCCGTTGTCTTTTTCGTCCACGACGACGCGAACTCCGCAGCAAACCGTTCCGTTTCCGTTCGCTGGTGGCCGCGTGGGGATTCAAAATTTGAACGGCGAGAAGCCACAAGTGGCAAAGGTGGAGCCGTGGGACCCACCATGACGCCGCTGACAAGTGGGCCGATTGATGTGACGGGCCCACGTGTCATTTGAGGAGGCGGGGCCCGTTCGAGGAGAGCGGCGGCAACCGCGGGGTGATGTGGGTTTCTCGTCGGCCTTCCAGAAGAGGGGAGGCGACGGCTTTCTCGGGCGATGGGTTGGAGAGGCTGGCGAGTGGGTCCGCTACAACGTTGGCCCCACATGTCCTGCAGATTGGACCGGCGTCGTGGTACACTGGTGCTGGGGGTTGGACGCATTGCCGACGACGGGGCGGACACGACAAGGTGGCATCGGATCGCATCGCATTGGAGACTGTGGCACGAACGACCTTTACGCTGAGTTCTTTTTCACTTTTTCAATTATCTCCATTTTTAGCGTGTACGTTTTTTTATAAAATTTTTTTATATGAAAGTTATTTTAAAAAAATCATATTAATTTATTTCAAAAAAAATTAACTAAAATTTAATTAATCATACGTTAATTCACACATCATTTTACGTGTCGCTCTCTAACACAGCCTTAGTCAGTCATTTTACATACATACGTTTCTCAAAAATTATATATTTTTATAAAAAATATAAAAAGTTATTAAAAAAATATTAATTTATTTTTAAAATTTTAAGCTAATATTTAATTAATCATACATTAAATTGTCGTTCCGTTTTACTGGTTGTGATAATCTAACACACCTTACCCATGGTCACTTTTTCGATTGACGGCATAACGGTTTTCACCGAATTTTAATAAATTGAAGTCGAATTTTACTGGTTCAAATTTGAGTTCTCTAAAATCATTTGAAATTTCACACAGAATCTGCTTTCGTCCCACGTCAAAACCTCGAAATTTCGCAGCTTTCGTCGAAAACGTGGAGCTGGCAGGCTGACACGAGCCGGAATGGAGTTACTCAATTGAAGGCAGTCACGTCTGGGACCAAGGGCAGAGAAGCCATAGGCCCGCACGTTCCCGTTCCGCCCCAAACGGAATGAACCGCCCAACGTGCATCACTCTGTTCAGGCCCAAGTATAATGGGCCGAACATACGTCATACTTCTGTTCCGGCCCAACGTGCATCGCAGTTTCGCTCCGGCCCAACTATAATGGGCCTCAACAGATACTCGGTGACGTCACAAGACAAGCACAAACTCCCAGGATGACACAAGCCGGTCACTCTGAATCAATCAAAATTTTTACACTACAAGGGAAACCCGATCGAATCATTTCGAAATCATCGTAAGAAATATCTCAACATGCGTGTCGCTCTGAATCCGATCCACTGCACGAGAATATCTGCGTCACGAGATCACCATCAGAAAAACAGTTTTCTAACGTACAAGCTCAATATGGCTAATCTGAAGAGATCGTTCCAAAGTTGCATACTACTGGATGATGCTTGGTTGCCTGGATAGTGGTCGATAAATGGTGACGGCAAATTAAGCGCCCGTTTGAATAGCAAAAAATAAAAAATTATAAAACATAAAAATGATCGTTTGATTGAGTCATAGAAAAAACACAGGAATCGGATGAGAAAGATATATTCAAATAATATTTTGCAAAAAGTTAGACCATTTGCTAACTTTTTTTCAAAATATATATAGGATTACTCATTTCATACGATCTTTAAACCTTCATAGAAATCTTTTTTATAGAATTCAAATCCTTCAAAATTTTTATATTTTTTTTACAAATCAAAAGAGCTAAAGGTCATCTGATGGAGCCTGCCTGGACGATGTTTGGTTGCGTTGGAAGCAAAGATGTGATTGGAACATTTGGACTCGATACGTTATCATATCTGCCGCTGAAAGCGACCATCGAAGAAGAAAAGCATGGAGAGTTAGGGACAGGTTATCGGTTATCCCCCAGCTTAGGTTGCTTGACAGCGTCGGTTTAATGCACTAAGGACTGACGGGCGCGACGCGACGCGAGCAGGTTGACTTGCAGCAGGAGCAGCAGAGCGCGGACTGATCGATCAACACGTGATGGCATCTGTACGTCAATGGTGCCTGCCTGGCTTAGCTAATTCACCAGCAGCAACAACAACGCTTAACTCTTACACGATCTTCTGCGCCAAGCTTGATGATACTCCATATTCATTTGTATCTGACCTTCTATTCATATTTATAAAACTAAAATATGTTTTATCATTATATTTTAAAAGAAAAGTAGTAGATCGTAGCATCTCATGTACGCATGTACTTGTAGTATCATTATTCTGTCGTGTGCTCCATGGAAATGTCAACTGCACATACTGTATATGCACGTGCCATAGGACGGTTAGAGTAGCCGAGTAGCAACAGTGACTTGTACTCCAGTCCACGTACTACAGTGTCAGGGTACGCGTCGTAGTACGTTTTTTTTGGCGGGTCGGGTCGGGTCGCCACGCTGCTGCTTGGGCGGCAACTTGGATTCCCACGTTTTCCACCCACCAAGTCAGCCCCCGCTTCTTCCCGCGCGCCGCGTGTCTCTCCGCCTCGCCCACCATTTTAACTGCTCGCCCTCGTGCCAGCCACCCCCACACTCTCCGTACACCGCACCCCAAAAACGCTAATCCCCACCGCCACCTCACCCCGCTCGCCGCGCGCGCTCTCGACGACTACTCCTCCCGTCGTCACGCGCGCCGCTCGTCCGCGTCCGTTTCCGCTTTCCCCTACGCCTCCGGTGCTCTGTCTCCACGCGCGCGCGGATGGACGGGGCGGCCGACGCGGCGGGGTCGCCGGGGATGGGGGCGTGGGCGTCGATCCGCGGGTACTTCACGCCGGCGACGCTGTTCCTCGTCGTGAACATCGTCATCGGCACCATCGCGCTCACCTCACGCACGCACCAGCGCCGCCGCCGCCGCCAGGTGTACGAGCACCAGTACCACCACGACGGGGAGATGCTCCATCACCACCAGTTGCAGCCGCCGCCGCTGCATCAGCAGCATGAGTACGGCGGGCAGTACTACGGCGGCGGTCAGCACCAGCAGATGATGATGCAGGAGACGTTGTCTGCTCCGCCACCGGCGCCGCCGCCGCTCGCGCGGACGTCGTCTGTTCTCGACCGGCTCCGCTCCTTCGGACTCTACCGCTTCCGCTCCGGCGACTTCCCTCCCGAGTACGCCACTGCTGCGGCGGCGGCGACGAGCCACCACCACCACACGGAGGAGGTGGTATCTTCGTCTCCGGTGGATGGCGTGAAGCAAGCGCACGACGCGAGGAGCCGGTCGGAGCCGGCGCCGGCGCAGGAGGAGAGGAAGGCGGCGTCGAGGCTGAGGAACTCGAGCTCCGAGGTGAGGAGGGCAGAGGTAGTGAGGGCACCGGCGAGGGTGGTCGAGGCGTTCCCGGAGGAGGCCGCCGTGGACGCGACGGCCGACGAATTCATCGGCGATTTCACACCGAAGCATCAAGATCTGCCGCACCAGCAAGAATACGTTCCTCCACCGGCGCCAGCGCCGCTCGCGCGCACGTCGTCCTTCCTGGACCGCCTCCGCTCGTTCAGCCTCTACAGCTTCCGCTCCGGCGAACTCGCCACCGACGACATCCCCGCCGACGCAGCAGCAGCAGCGACGCCCGAACAAGCGCACTACGGCAGGACCCGGTCGGAGCCTGCGCGGGAGCAGAACAAGAAGGCGAAGAAGCGGGCGGCGTCGGAGGCGAAGACGATGACCAAGTCGAGGTCGGAGGCGAGGAAGGAGCCGGCGGCGGAGGACGCCGACGACGGCGGCGTGGACGCGAGAGCCGACGACTTCATCAACAAGTTCAGGCAGCAGCTGCAGCTTCAGAGGCTCAACTCGCTGCTCAACTACAAGGAGATGCTCAACCGCGGCAGCAGCAAGCAGTAGCCACACTCACCAAGAACAAGAGCGAGCTTGCAACTTTGCAGCATGCTCACTAAGCTCCCTGTTAATTACTACTTAGCAATGCTAAATCAATCAAGAGATCTCTTATATATGTGGTGTTAATTAATTAAACTGTGAAATAGTTGCAAGATTTTTGCCATAACAGAATTCTCTTGTGACCGAGGATCATGCATTGTCTGCTTCAATCAAGAGGTGAGATGAGATGACTGAACAGTGAGCGAGTGATGTTAACAGGAGAGGTGGTTTGGGCGTCTCTTTCGTTTGGGATTGATATTTGTGAATTGTGATGATGCCTCTCTGACCTCGGAAAAAAAGCTAATTAATTTGGGAGCAAGTTTAGGATCTTGGGCACGGTGGCCCATGCAGATGACCCATGAGGCCATGACTCCCAAGATGGATGAAACTGAGCTCTCATTCTCTGGACGAGTCTGATGCTAGGATTAGTTGCTGTCCAAAGTTAAATGAATGTGCTGTCTGTACCAACCTTCAGATATCTGCATAGTTGAGTACTTGAGTGACTAGTCAGCACGAGTAGTAAATACTTATGTCTAGGGAAGCTAGTATCCCTCCGTTCTCTTTTAATTGACACTTTTTATTATGCACATAAAAATAGACAATCAGTATATTTTTTAAGATATGACTATTTACTCCTACCGTCTTATCGGTTATTCATATTTTAGTAAAAATGATTTATTAAGAAATAAAAAAAAATCAATTTATAGGTAAAACTTTTGTATATGTGTTTTTAGTGACTTAAAAATCAATATCCTAAAAAACTACGTTGAAAATATCTTAAAATTAAATTCAAAATTAAGTTTGAAAATTTAAATTTTGGTTTTTTCTTTGGTTTATTAGACCAACCAATGAAGCCCTTATATACTATTTAGATGTGTGTAGATTTAAAAAAACTCTCTAAATTTGACGGAGCGTGAAACTCCTCACCGGGAGACCGCGCGGGCCCCCCTTTGCCGGTTCGGCCGGGGGTGCTAAGTGAGTTTCTTCGCCCTCGATCTAGAGGACGTCAGCGAGAGTGAAAACACGCAAGACGCGGGTGACGTAGACAGGTTCGGGCCGCTGAGAAGCGTAACACCCTACTCCTGTGTTCTGGTGGATCTGAGGATCTCCAACAATACAAAGGGAATTCTATCTCCCACGCATTCGCCGGAGTCCCCCCCTTTTCCTAGGCCTGGGCCTCCTTTTATCTGATCAGGGGTCACCACATGGGCCTCAAGTTGCCTAAGAAAAGAAACATTCTTTTTACAATCAGGGCTAGTCTACAGCCGGAAGTGACCTCTGACAAGCTTGGTGCATGCCTTTCGCCCCGCTCGCCAGCTCTCCCGGTGGACACCCGTTTCAACCTTCATTCAATGGCCGGCGACTTTCTTGCTACGCCTGCGCTGAAATCTGGATTGGATCTGACCGGGGCTGACATACCAACTCCAGGAGTCAGCACGTCGGCTCCGGCTAGGGACGAGAGCCAGGAGGCTCTCATCATTCCGACGGGACGGGGCGAGGCGTGCCATCGGCCGCCTGTCGCCACCTAACCCACGATCTGACCGGTCCGTGACCGGTCACACACCGCGACCGGTCACGGACCGGATAAGCGCGCGCTGCACCGCATTAAATGCGGCGTAGTGCGCTCGCCTGATCCGCTATAAATGCGGTTAGGTGAGCCCTGTTGTGCTCACCTAACCCGCACACGTGGCGCCAAGATCACGGGGGGTCGGGGCGCCCCAGCCCTCGGGGCCGAAACGGGAGCGGCCCGACCCCTCGGGGAGACAGAGGAAGGGGCGGCCACGTCACCCCCGGGCCCGACCCCCCCCGAGGGGGTCGGGACACGTGGAGGACCGCGGCTACCCAAGCCTCTAGTCATGACACCCCCGGTCCCATGTCACCGACAAAATTGATATAGACCAGAAAAAATATCTGTGTGTTGCAACAGGTGAAGACAATTTTCACGATTGATAAAAACTATGTTAATTTAAACGACAAATAAGATAATAGCAAAACAAAGTCAAAAATCATATATAGCATTGAACCGGGTTACAGGTACTTCATGCATCATCACACGAAAAATCTCTTATGTACATCTTTTCATAATCTCACAAATCGATCAGGTGGTTATTACATAAGTTGATGCATGTGCATTTTGCTATACCTCATAGGTCAAAAATTGAAATTTTGATTATTCAATTAGTAAAATTTTTTCACTGTAGATGAAAAACATTTACAAATTAACAAACTTGTCACATACACACCTTAAACAATGATAAGTTTAAAAGAAAAATATGTATGATGAAAGAAATTTGAAAGAAGAAAAAAAGGAGAAAATGAGGAGATTGAAAGGAAAGGAAGATGATCAGAATTATCAGGAAAAAGAAAGAAGAAAAAGAAAAAAAAGCTGATCGAAAGAGAAGTGTGCACGGCGCCAAATGGAGACGTGCAGGATGGGACGGCGGGATGGGGTGAACCGGTTGGGTTGTGCTGAGAAAGAGAGGGGTTGGGCTGGGATATGAGTGTATAATAATTATTCTAGACTTACGTCAAATTAGATACGGACGACATATAACCAATTCAAATATGGATGACGTACCAAAATTTCGACGAAAACATTCTCAATTTTTAATTTTTATAATAATAAAGATAGAGAAGAGATGTGAGTTGATTATTTATCATATGGGTAACATGACAAACTAAGTATTGGATTTCGTACAATATCAACTATTTGTAAACAATTTTTAGTTAAAATTGTTTAATTAAAAAGAATGGAAGGGGTAAGATTTATGACATGTCAAGCGGGCAGAATACTCGGATTTATTCAGACGTCACAGTTCATCAGGTATTTGGCTACGCCTCTCACCTTTCTCGCAATTTCTTTTGTAAGGTCTTTTTCTCTCTCGATTTAACTTGTCACAAGTAGTAGTAACGAATTCAACAACCACTCCTCGTCTGACTCCACCCATGCAGCGCTCCACTGTTACGACGCATCAGGCCGTTTGGATGAGGAAACTTTTTTAAACACTTAACGTTTATCGTTTTTTTCATGTTATCTAAATGGTTATAAAATTTTTTTAAAAAAATAAAAAGATAGACTAATATGTAATATATTACTTCACAAATATGTAAGTTTAAATTTAGCTTCTATAAATTGTAACAAAAATAACAAATTTGACTGTAAATATATGTACACCAGTGAGAGTTTAATTTGTTGTTTTTGTTACAATTTATACAAATTGAATGTGAAGTGCTATATTACATATTAATCTATCTTGTTATTTTTTAAAATTTTTTTATAAATTTGTGAAGTGCATAATAAATTTGATCATGCATGTTTGTGAAGTGTTATATTACAAATTAATCTTACTTGTTATTTTTTTTAAAATTTTTTTATAACCATTTATTATGCATGATGTCCACTCAAGAATTCATCGTCGTTTGGATTAGCGGCTCCGGTGAACTGGGCAGCAAGGTGTTCTCCAAACACAACCAGCTGCTCATGGTCAACTGGCCAATAGCCGGTAGAACTAGAAGTCGCCTTGTACAAACCGTCCACTCAGCCGTGCCACACACGCAGATGCCAACGTCCACTGGACCACTCGAGAAGCAAAAATTCTGCCTACCGCGACGTGACACAATCTATCTATCCATGCCAACCAACCAGACGACATGTCCCTGCAAAAAAATAAAAATAAAAAATGATGACGTGTTCCGAGCATATTCTATCCGATCCGTGGCCGTCGATCGGTACACGGACGGCCAGAGATAAGCCACGTCACCGCCCATCGCTCTGCTGCATGGCAAAGTCGAGTCAATCTCGAGACGTCGATCTGTGTCTACATGAGAGGACAAAGCGTCGGCCTCGGCCTGATTGATACAGATACAGAGACCCCTCCCTCTGCATTCTCCTCTCCAGGTGTTCACCGTCAACTGTGCTGGCACCGTATTTTCTTGACAAAATTCATTAACAAACATCCAATTTCAAAAAAATTAGCAATGGTATTTTTTGAAATTGACGCTTGTTAATGACATATTTTGGATTTTCTCCAGTTTCTTCTGCTGTCTCTCAGCTGGCTGAGTTAGAGTACCTTGTGTTGAACTGCACAGAGCTGTTGATAAGCTATAACGCCAACTGCACATGGAAACCAGGCTCAGCTCTGCATTGGGATCGGGGTTCCTCGTTAAATTACCCAAGATTACAGGAGTGATTGGGTATAAACAGCTGTTACAGTTCTACTTGAACAAACACGGTATTGTCAGATTACTCATTTTACAAACGGTTGCTAGAGCTCAAACAAACAAAAGAAACAGTTACAGATCCGCTCTTCGCCGAGTAGGTAGGGGAAGACGTCAAGGGCTCAAGGCGATCACTTCTCAGTGACGCCAGCAGCTGCTTCCACCTGATTCATCTCATCTTCCAACGAGTATGAAGAAAACCTTCTCAGGGCGGGCAGATGCACTGTACAGACAAAAGCCAAGAACAGCTTCTACCAACGGGAGCAAATCCTTGGTGAAAGTGCACGCCGGGAAGCTTCCAAGCAAGAATGGAGTTGATCCATAGCGCTATCTGAGACACAAGGTCCAGTTGTCAACCATGAAGCGAGCAACAGATGATCAATTGCAAGTTCAATCCAAGCCAGTAAGACATACCAGGGGTTTTCGCTTGTTGAAATTTTATGCAGCTCAATCTGAAACTCGTCAATCAGATGCTTTCAACTTCCGAGGCCTCTTGGACTGGGGTGGCGAGGGAGGTGCATCTATAAATCTTCCAGTGCTCTGGCAAAAATGATTACAAATGTAAATGATGAAACCAAGTAAAAGTAATCATAGAGTTCTATAGAAGAAAACAAGTCCCTGATTGTATTCTAAAATTTGGAGGGACCAAATGTTGATAGTCAAATGGAGCATTCCATAATGCAAACATTCCAGACTGTCAACTTCAAGCAAAATGGCCATTAACAATAGGGATTGCACTTCATTTTGATACTGGATGATCCAACACGCTGAAGCATCTTGTTTGATATTTTAAATGGTACTACCACACATAAGTAAATTCAACATATAGTTCCTGCCTGCATGCCCTACCAGGATGGTATATACAAATGGATAGGTTTCAGAAAATCGTAACAGTTGAACTATGTTTCAGTTCAATTTTGTCTCCCCTCAAACTAGATCTTTAGAAGATCAGCAGGATGCCCCAGAGACATACATTAAAGATGAAACTATATTAAGAACATCATCACAGAGAGGATAAGAAAGAACAAACCTTCCGCTTGTGGTCCCGCTTGCCTGCTCTCTCACCTGAGGTAAATGAAACAGAAAACAACCAAAATGTGTAAGTACAGCCCCAAATCAGATTGAAGAGGCAAGAAGAAAGCAAACCAAATTGTATTTTGCCAAATTACCTGCAAACCCAACAGTATCAGGAACAAAGGGTCTATCAACATCTCTATTAGGACGCTGCGAACAAACAGTGTTATTAGCTAAAGAGCAACTAACGGTATATACTTTTTGTTTCAGTCATATGAGTATTAACTCTGGTTCAGATTATACTTTTAACTACTTAAATCAAGGAAAAGTTTGAAAAATCCTGCCTTCTCACTTTGGCCCCCATGTCCCAAAACATCCCCAAGTGAATACTTTGTCCACTTATGGAGGTGTTTATGGATTTTTCCCTTAAATTAATATAAATATCACAGGCATAAATCTCCATGTATTTAAAGTGAGCTTCAGTTGCCACTGCTTTGAAATATCCCATTAAGGATTCGCTAAGATTTTATGAGAACAGCATTGTAGCCCAGTGGTCAGGGAGCTGCCAGGAGCTTGGGGCAGCCTGTGTTCAAGTCCTCTCAGACGCAGGTTCTCTCACCAAGTTTCTTCTTTATCAGTCATAGATGCTAAGTCCCACCTTACTATCCCACATTTTATTCATTCAAAAAGGAGAGAACTCACTAAGTTTTTCAATATCATTAGTGCTATTAGCTGTTAAAGCATTCCAACATTCCAAAGTGAGCATGCTGGAGAAAGAGCTAGTTGCCATACTTCTGTGAAGGGGGTCCATTTATGTAGAAATATACCTTAGGTGTGCTTGGTGCCTCTGTAAAGGAATTTTCTCTGTTAGCTGAAACTTCAGCCTCTTTATTTTGAAGCTGTTAACACGAAAGGCAAAAGAGTGATGTATTAGATGAAAGGAAAAAAAAATAAAGCAAATAAGGCATATACCATCCAAACTTTCCCTCATTGGATATACACCATTAAATAAATGAGTTCACTTTAATACCACCCAAAATTCAAAATTTCCTCAAAATACCATTCCATTGCCTCTCGTCATCTCTCCATAAGGGTTTGTTTGGCAAACAAAAAACCACCTTAATCCCTAAACATTGGTTTGGATTGATGGGAATTTTAGTTCAATCCCTCTCATTCCAAAGGGTACAGATATTGGAAATTTTGGTTTGACCACCACCTTAGCACTATATGCCATTTAACTTTCATAGCACACTTTATTGGCATTGGAAGATAGCACTGGTAAGATTTAGCTAAAACGATGACCTTTGAATGGCAACAAGCCAAGCCAAACAAGGTCTAATGGGGAAACCATTTGCCGAGGCATGACAATATCTACAATTACAATACTGCCGATATTTTTGAGAGAGCACCTCCCAGTCGAAATCTGGACATGCTACCATGATACACACCTCATACTCATAGTGTCCTGGATGACTGTGCCCTAATGGCGACTGTGTGAACTGTACAAGTGAGATGCGAGCTTAGTGAAGTTGTAATGCTTGCATTCAATACCTTGTAATTACATGCCACATATATCCCTAGAATGCTAAGATGAACAAGCAGAGCTGGCACTCTATCCACAGGAAGGTGTTTGCTAGTGAGACGACTTCCTTGGGGACAACAGTGGCATGCTCTCAGCAGAGAAGCAGGTGGGGAGGGAGGGTGGGTCANAGGGAGGGTGGGTCAAGGTGCAGAGGCGGAGCTTCATAGAGGCCAACCTGGGTGTTGGCCCCCTCAGATTTGGCAGCAAAACACCCAGGTTGTTTAGCAAGTGTAGATGTATAGGGCAGAAGCTTTCCTAGAAGTTTGATGTTCCAATCGTGGGAAGTCCATTCTTTTTCTTCTTTACTTCCTTTTTCCTCAGTTTAATGGCTTACTAAATCATTTTCCTTCTGTGGATGACATACAATTTTTTTCTTAATAAAATAGCTCTCCTAAAACCTATTAATTTTCAATGACTTTGATATGTTAGTCTCTTATGACTTGAGTGACCATTTCCACCAATTTAATAGCTATACTTAGGTATAACATATATTTTTTTCTAAACAAAAATGTACTTAGAAATTATTTTACAATACGAATACCCCTTCTATAAATACTTCTGCCATTGACATATTATAATAATAAAAAATCGTTGGTTCATGCTTAGTAGCGCTAGTTATATATTTAAAGCTCAATTATTATCAACATTAGTATTCCACTCTATAATAACCGACCCCCTCTAGAATCTCTCAAGCTCCGCCACTGTCAAGGTGCTTGGGGATTGCGTCTGCCTGCTCTCTGTGGGGAAGGGGCTGGTTTATGGGCAGCAAGCTCTCTGTAGGGACAATTAGAGTAGGCAGCTTGGAGCAAGGAGAAGGGAGGAAGCAGTCAGAACTTTATTGGCAACAAAGGAGGCTATGAGCGACATGGAGCAGAGAGCAGGGAGGACAAAGTCAAACCATGTCAAAACATCTAGCCTAGTTGCCGTTAGGTGAAGTGATAGCAAGGGAAGGTACTTGGAGGAGATTTGTGAAGTTTGGATAGTATTAAAGTGAACCTAACTGTTTCAACTACAATGGTATCTAAAGAGGGAAGGTGTTTTGTATATACCTAATTTTCAAAAGAAAGTAAATAGCCATAACCAACATTTATCATCGATTTTGCCCATATTTTAATGATATTCTTCAACATGTGCTTCAATAAAACAGTGCATACATTTGGGATGGCAGCCTAAGTGCAAATTGTAGATTAAAAGCAGATCGCTAATCGCTACTCTAAGAAATGCTAACTTCAGGAGCAGCATGGTGATCGCAAGCTTCCTAAATGTACCTGCTTCTGTAAGTTAAGCAGTGTAAGTATCTCATTCCGTAGTTCAAGATGTTCGACACAAACTGCTTTTGTCGGGACGTTAGGCTTCAAATTCACCTGCAGAGAAACAACGTGTACAATTTCATGTATCTAATTATGTTATTAAATTTTAATAGAAAATGCACTGCAAATCAATAAGTAAACCAAAAAAAAAAACTTGAACAACATCAGTTCAGTGCATATCAAGTACAGATTGATGTCAAGGAAACAAACCCCGAGATCTTGTAAAGTCTGGTCAACCCTTTTGATAACTCTAAGGCCTGCCGAGGCACTTGCTGCTTGGACCATTTGATCAAGTGCTTGGGTTCTCAAATACACTCGAAGCTGTAAAAGAATGTATAGCAAGTAAAAAACATCTAAAAAGAACAGTGTGCAGAGTGATATATCAATTTTCGTGTGCTTGATAGACATCCCACTGCTAATGAGAACAAGACCACTAGTAATATAACTAACATAAGGTCTGCTTGTGCTGAGTTTGGCACAATCCTATTAACAGCCACCTCCCATACAATGAGCAAGATAACTTACTATTATCTTTGTTTTTCAGGATTAAATGGGACATGCAATAATTGCTCAGAAAGCACAATTTACACTTAGTTTAATAGTGACATTATGGCATGGTAAGATGATGGATAGGACAATGTGGTTTCCACAGAATGGAGCAAAATATGATAGCTTTAAAGTTAAAATACAATGAACAAAATGTCTACTGTAACAAACAAAATTAACTCATTGGCAGTTCAATATAAGGGCCTGTTTGGTAGGGCTGGTACTCCTAAATTTAACTCCAGTAGTTGGGTCTGGAGTGGAGTTATGAAGCTGCCTAAACCCAGCTCCACCTCTCTAGTTCATTTTGTGAGAGCACTCCAGCCAACTCCACTCCATTTTTAGGTGAAGTTGAAACTGTTTGGTTGGGCTCCAGCTCCAGGAGGGGTAGAGCTGAAGCTAAAGCTGTGCCAAACGAGTCCTAAGTTGGATAGAAAGCAATAATCAATAGTTTCAGAGTTACCATTCGCAGTGAAGCAGGTATGGAGCTATTCACTGCTGCAGCTGGAAGTGTAGCAGTTGACGATGGGTGTGTACTCAAGGGAGATACACCATCAGCAGAAGCCATAGCACTATCAAAGTTTGCCAGTGTTCCCGCTTCCTCAGTATGCTACAGACAAAGCCTCAAACGCTTAAGAGACATGTAAAATCCAGACTACTGACCAGATAGATCAGGCAGACTATATCTCTTCAAACTAACTACCATCAAAATTCAAAGGTTTATTAGTGAACAACACTATCATCCCTGCATGACAGCAGGCATCTGGGAAAGCCCAAAAGGCTAAGCGCTATTTGCTTGAATAGATCACATTCTTACAGTTACAGATATCTAAATGATTTATCATCTCTTGCATCCCAAGAGGAACTCTAAAAAAACTCATGTTGCAAATATAATACAAATTGCCACCAGAACATTCTTGCTTGATATTACTTTTGTGGTGAGATGTATGGAATTAAATGTGCCAATTACTCACTTTGCTAGCAGCACGAGATTCCATTATGCGTTTTGCTTCTGCTAAAATCTGAAAAGGTAACACTTGTAATCAGACATAAAACATTGGAATCTAAAGAACGATAAACTGCATAAGTCAGCTGCTCATAATGCCATCATCAGTAAATTTCTCACCTCAGCATCCTTTCGTTCTTGCTGTTTTGTCTGGGAGAGAAGTGCAGATAAAGCACGCTTTCTCTCAGTCTCATGAGCAGCATTGAATGTTTCCTGAGAAGAAACCCAGATGGTCAGAAGTAAGTACAAGGGCAAACATAAGATAACAATTACCTGATTATTCATAGGTTAGATGATCAACATGTACCTTCACAAGGGGATTACCAGCAACTTCATCAAATGACCGAGCTCTAGCAATCAGAAGAGCACGAGTAACTGCGATAACAAAGAATACACTGGTGTAGAATTCACAAAAGCAAACAGTAATGCACAGACTGAATTGTTGGGCATAGAATTATACCAAACTTAAAATATAACAATGACAGCTTCAGCAATTAACTGATTATTCTAAATAACAAGCCATTCAATCACCTTGTTCTCATAAAAGAAGGGTAGGGAGTGTATAATGGGACAATGACCAGAAGATTGCTTATATCAATTTGTGTGCGTGTAACCTTTTCTTAAGTTCCCATTATAATAAGTAATGTGAACAATATTCTGGCTGTTGTGATAAAAACAAATTTGGTGGAACGGAGCTGACAATTTACTAACTGTTCTTGTTTCATATATTGAATGGGGAAAAAAACAGATATGATAACCACAGTAAATCACTTGTCGGTTTTTGACCAAGTAAATGCATGTGTAGACCATTAAAAATTAACAACAGAAGAGAATTTTCTGTGGTGGACACTATCTAAGCATAGAGATTATATCAAGATATAAGGTACCAGAATAATAACGGCTCTTCAAATCTTCCACACTGCGATCAGTTGGGAACCTGTCGACTATTACTATGAAGCGAAGGTCAAAGCATTCACATAGTTCAAATAGTTTATCTGTTTCTTCCCTGCTCCATGCCTGAAATGAAAACAACTGATTCTTTATAAAAGGGCTTTCAATAAAATTGTTTGCAAATAATATTTTCAAATGAAGGATTGCAACTATTCGAAATGAATGCTCAAATGCCACATAGCAAACATATAAAGATGAGATGATAACATAATTATGTAAACTTTTCGAACTTTCCAACATCATGATCAATTGTATTCAAGAGCTCAATGATATCCACAGAAGGTTTTTAGCAATATAAGATTTTCAACAAAAGATCAAACATTGCATCTATAAAAAAATATTATTGCAACTAGTACCTACAGGATCGGTTAAATATTTCTCATACTCCTCATCGGTGTATTTGAGAATATCCACCTTCTGCAATAGGAAAAGACAAGCAAAAACTGAGTAAGCACCAATGCAGAATATGGACTCTTGCTCTAGGATGTACCCAACACAATATACTTCTTACCTTGTTGTATTTTGCAAAGTGATAGTCACCAGTGGGTGGAGCACCATTTACAACTCTAACCTGAAAGATCAAAAGGGTGAATTTCTGAGTTAGTTTTTTTTTTCTAATATATGTATCCCATACTACAAATTCATGAGAAACAGACCCAATGGTAAAGTTGAAGGTTGTCAGTCCGTGCAGAGGACGTGAAAGGTAGCCACTGCCATGCTATCTGCAGAAGTACTTCAAACAGTCAGATTTAGTACAATAAGCTCCATCAAAATGGGAGCACGAAACACCTTGCTGCAATTATCCACATGACTCAACGGACATGAATATGCGAAGCAGATTCAATGAATCTGCTTATTTGGGTTGACCACCAATTTCAAGCAGAAGTCGCACATGATCAAATCATCATTTCATTTGTCCTAGATTAATCCCATGAGCACTTTACCCTTAATGCCTAATTCCTAATAGGTATCAAGTGTACGAGTAGCTAAACTCTCAGCTCGGTTCATGTGCTTCTACTAGAGTTATCAAATTTTCAGCACATATCAACTCACCTTCTCCTTCTCAACAGCTGGTCGCCGCTTCAGGTGCGAAGCCTCGATGGTCGGCATGAGTGGAGCCATTCCCACCCCTCCGGTGAGCGCGTAAACCTGGATCATCACAGCCATTAGCACTCCAGTAAAAACGAGAAAAGCGAGGTCGAAGAGTAGAGGATGGCTGATTAGCCCGCGCCGTACCTCGCGCGAGACGCCATCGGGCTTCCGCTGCGGCTCCTTGGGCGCCCGGGGCTTCTTCTCCTGGACGGACGGGAAGGCGGTCTTGGGGAGGCCGAGGATGTCCTTCGCGTCCATGCCGCCGGACGGAGGAAGCGGACCTAGGGTTAGGGTTTTGGTCTAGTGCGACATGGGAGAGAGAGAGAGATCGAGGTAGGCCAAGCCGCCGCCTGCGTCTGCGTGGCGTCGAGCTGAGCTCACCTCAACTTGGCCTCGCGAGAGAGATGGATGGAGAAGGCGGAGAAGCCCGAGATTGTATGGGCCTAATCAAATTGGGCCGGCCCAACTTCTCATGGTTTTGCTACTCCGAGTCCGACTCGGTACGCTTGTTTCTTTCCCGTGTCCCACGAAAGAAGGGGAGGTTTGTCGCAAAACCCCCCACATAAAAACCCCTGGCCAAGTCGGTGAACCAGCGAGGCCGAGGCGGGGAAGACCGGAAGAGGCGCGGAGCGGAGCGGAGGAGGAGACGCGCCACCCCTCACGGCGCTCCGGCGAATCGGCGGCGAAAAACGGCGGTAGTGTCCCCTTCCCCTTCTCCCTCTGGTAGGCTGGGCGCTGGTGCTTGTTGCATTTGCTTGCTTCCGCTAGTTTGCGCTTGGATCGTCTCGATCGTGCGTGCGTGCGCCATGTGGAAATTGGGGGTTTGTTCCCTGAGCCGTGGGGTGAAGGCGTGTGGAGCACCGGCGTTTTCCGGCCGCTGGTATAGGATTTTGCTTGATGCGTTTGTGCTTCAGTTAGTTTGCGCTTAGATCGTCTCGATCGTCATACGTGATGTGGGGATTTGTTCCATGAGCGGCGGGTGAAGACGCGTAGCGCACTAGCGTCTTCCGGCTGCCGACGCTGCTGCATAAGAGGACGTTGGATCATCGTGCGTGCGTTCGATTGAATTGCTTCCGTAGCTTGGGGTCTTGGATGTGCGGGCGTGCCCTTGCTCCCTGGCCGTGGGGTTTGTTCCATGAGCTGGGCAAGAAGGATTGGAGGAGGACACGGCGTCGGCTTAATCGATTAGTTGACCAGCATTTCTTGATTTCTTTGAGCCATAGCTCACCCCGCGGATCTCTTAGAAAGGCCACAAATGGAGGCGATCGAAGGTGCTGCTGACATCGTGGAAGCAGACCCGGAGCCTACTGGGCATATAGCCGAACAGTTCGCGGTTGCTGGTGTCCACCTGAGCGTAGATCTGAAACAAGGACCATTGGCAGAGTTGGTTGTAATTTAACTTTGTAGTTTATGTTGTATTCCTACTTAATAGTACAATGCTGCATCCCTACTTTAATACGAAAAGGAGCAAAGTTAATGCTTGCTTATGCAACATATGCTTCTCTTGTGTAGGGTCGGGCTAAAAATGGACCATTAACTCAGAGACAAATTGACAAGCTACGGTCAATGTGCCTTGTACTTGGAAAGGACTTTGAACAGCTAATGGAGAGAGAAATTGGCGTGTCCCCAGAGAATACTGAGTACTCAGGAAAGGTCGATTTGCTTGTAGAGAGAATGAATGATCTGATGAAATTTAAGACAACTGAGGTTTGTGTGATTTTAGGTTCAACAGAGTTATGTGGTGTAAAGTTATGGCTCCCTTCCTGTTGTGATATGTTTAGAAACATTGATAATCTACAATCTGTACCTGTTAACAGGCGAGGAGTTTGGCTAATCGAATCTTTGAATATTGGAACATACTCTCTGTTCCCATTGAAGAACGAAAAGATTTCACTGACCTTTTCTACTGGATTGATTCAAAGCCAGATGATTCAGTTAATGAACCAGATCGGCTATCTTCCACTGCTATAGGAACGGTAAGTTTTCTTGTTTGAACTATAGCCATTGCGGCAAAATTATGAGACACTAACAAAAGCTACTATATGTGCAGATGCTCGATGAACTGTACAGGGTAGAGGGCATATGCAGGGCCAAACTATCAGAGAAGATAAAGGAGCTGCAAAAATATAGGAAACTTGTTGGACTTGAAGATCGTAACCATGCAACTCAGCAATTTGGAGAAGGTATGGATAAATTGTTGAATATGCTAGATAATTTAGTATTGTTTGAATATTCTAGATAATCAATTGGTATTGTTTGAGTTGAGTAATGAGCAGATATGAGTTTTATCGCCCTGTTACACAATCTACTTGTTCAGCTTTCTTTTCCTCGAAAGTTTTAAGCATTCGAACGAGTACTCCCAGAAGCTATATATGGTTTATTTACATCGTCTGAATGTCTGGTACATACATATAGGGTACTATTAAGGACAAAAGCTATGGTTCTCTGCTTGCATTGTGTAGTCCCATACATAGTTACTTGATTGCACGTGATTATCGATTGCCATGCATAGTTACTGATAGTGGCCATCGTGATAGTTTCCCTCTGCCGGGCACGCCACGTCGTGATTTGTGCTCTCTCAGTTTTGTATGTTGTGTACTATATAGATGCATTTGTTTGCAGATGATGAGGATGAAGATGTTATAAAAAGTCTGACAAGTATCAAGGCTCAAATAAAGAAAATAAAGGTGTCACATTCAAGTAGAGTGGGCATTGTTACCAGGGCTGCCATTGTGCTGAACGCTGCTTATGAAGTCAAATGGTTCAGGACATACAGATATAGGGTCCAAGCTCTCTCTGATGAAAACCATGATATGCACGAAAGAGCTGTAAAAGCCCAGCACTCAAGTCACAACATTGTAGCAATGTTACAAGATCTAGAAGTCAAGGTTGACGCCTGGACAACGGCTGAACGAAAAGAGCTTCTCTATAATGGGGTACTTGCCTTTTGTAACATTTCATATTCAGTATTCTTTTCTTACCTTATGCAATATTTCATACTTATGGTGCAACATTTGCAGGAGGACTTGATTGTCATTATCCAAGAACTCATTGAAGATCTATCTGTATATAACTCTTTTCATAACGTTGTTGTTGTTCTGTTAATTTCAATTCCCTGACTTAATCTCAATTCCCTGACCAAGAATACGGTGTCTGCAGAACATGGCTCCTGAGGTTGCGATGAACTTGCATGTGCACCAGGCACCTCAGCCTGTGATGAATCCGCAACCGCAACACGTTGAGGCTCAGGCAGAAGACATTCCTCATCCACCTAACCCAATCAACATGAATGTTCCTAGGAGAGTCCGAACACCTCGGGTGCTTGTGGAACCTCAGCAACCTGTTCCTGCTCAACTTGCTCCTGTTGAACCTGCTGAGCCTGCTCCTGTTGAACCTGCTGAGCCTGCTCCTGCTGATCTTCATATGCATCAACTTTCAAGTGGTTCGTCTGATGATCCAGATGATTCTGATGATCCTGACTATGTCCCTTAGGAAGAGGTTGTCCGTTCTGCCCATGAGGAGACATGTTGAAATGACCTAGATTACCTGGGTGTGATTCACGTGATAGGTGGAGTTGAGTAACATTGTTCATATGCTGTTGATTCATATCTCTAGTTTAGCTGGAAACACCGGAGAATATACTTTGATCACTGAATGGTGGGACTGGAAGTCTGGAATGTACTTCTGGAAAAATGAGATCCTCATATGTGATAGTAGTACTGTTTTGTAGTGATATTCTGATCTTTTGCCTTGTTCTAATTACTTGCCAGCCTGCAATGTGTTGCCATCTTGTATTATCTTATCAATCAATCTATATCTCTGTCGGAGAAATAAGAATTAGGGTATCCCTTTCTTGGAGTCGTAAGGTAACATTTGCCACATCATCACATTCTGTGGTGAACATAATTCGTTGCCAAGTCAGAAACTATGTAATGGTGACAGACAGCGGCTCAGGCTGAGGCCTAGAGGCACATTTGCTTTTTATGGTTACACACTCTGCTTTTCAAGAGGAGTGTGAAGACCTATAAAATCTACATTTACAAGATAAATGGAACACGGAGCCCGGGGCTCGCTCCGGGCGAGGCCCCAGGACCCTCATATCCTTCATGGTTACACACTCTGAATGATAAGAGAAGTATGAAAACCTACAAGATTTATATCTACACAATAGCAGGACGCGGGGACCCAGGCCCACCCTAGCCGAGGCCCAGAACCCTCATGCCCTTCATGATCACATACTCCAAATGTTAAGAGGAGTGTGGAGACGTACAGAATTTACATATTCAAGGTACTGAAGTAGATTTGCTCATACATTAACTGGACTTCCAAGACCATGTCCATCATGAAATCCTTCATTAACGACATCTTCGAGAAGCTCGTCAAACATAACGAGATCTTCTGTTATAAAGCACGAGAGTGTGCCTGGGGCCCGGGCGCGATCAGGGGAGCTGGGTACCCTGTGTACTCAGGGCTCGGATGTGCCCTGAGGCCCAGACATCACGTGCACCTTAGAATAAGGACGGCCCGGGGAGTTGGGACAGAGTTGGTTCAGTCTCAGGGTAAAAACGAATCACACAAACATTATGGGCGTGGAGTCCGATGGCATCTGTTGCCCCAGGTATCCTATGTCGGTTTTCGCCCGGGGTTCACCACCTCGGGGCAGAACCAGTGGGTGTCGCTGTTAGGTTGTGCAGCACAACCTAACAACTTGTGCAGAATGATGGGCCCAGCGACCTGTTCGAGGGCAACATCATCATGCCATTGATGATACGGCGCTCAAGAAATTACGGCTCGAGGATACAACTCGATCATATATAACCAGGAGGTGGCGAGGCGAAGAGACGGTGGCGGTGCCTCGTCGCTCGTAGAAACAAGAGCGGTGCGACGTGTGGCACGCTAGCGAGGGGTCTACAACTTCACCGCCAAGCAAAGAAAATCAACGGTGGCCCTATCGTGACCTAGCTTGGGGCCACCAAACCTGGTTTCGATTAGGTGGCAAGATGAGCGAAGCACAAATGTCTTGGGGCCTCTAGGCAAAGTGCCTAGGGCACGGTAAAAATAAGCCCGCGGCAGTAATCATTTCATTAATTCAAGGATGTTAGCGGGAACCATGACAAGACGTGGTGTAGACATTCCCTAGGTGATAACGGCATTGTAAACCCCACCTTGTGCTATAAAAGGAAGGAGTAGTGCCACGGGATGAGGGGGATGGAAAACGAACCTAAAACCTTAGCTGATAAAAAAAACTTGTATTGTGTACTCTTGGATCTAAATAGTCCCAAACACAGGAGTAGGGTATTATGCTCCCAGAGCGGCCTGAACCTGTATAACTTGCTCGTGCTCACGGTAGCTTGTTTTACGCATTCTCACACACCTGACACGTGTTAAGCTCAATCTCTACTCACCTCTTAGCCGAATCTCGAAAGGGAGGGTCCTCTCTTTCTGTTGTAGGAGTTACACTCTCCGACAATCTCTAATGTTGGCTGAGTCCAGCAGCACTCATAGGTTCACGTGGGATGTTTAGCATTTCAAATAAATCAAGGAACAACCTTGAGAAAAAAAATATAGAGAAAAAAGTATTCTCTAGAGACTAGAGCTGGCAACTGGGAGTGAGAGCTTTGGCGCTGTTGGTGTGCTGCAGGCTTGCTGCTTCAGACCTCCTGTCCTCCCGGGGCAGAGAAAAGAATAGAAGCACTTATCTGAAAAGAACCATACAAATTGGCATCTAAGAATGAGGAAATGTATCCTATACATATACCCTTTTCGTGCATATCAACTAACAAATATTACGAAAAAATTCTAAAAAAAAAATTCTAAAAAAATAGACATGTATTTCCAATAGTATTGCACCTATGTATGAAATTTTATTTTCAAATTATCATATTTTTACTCTTAAAATTATCATTTTTTTTACATTTTCGTTACGGTTAAAATATAATGAATTTGAATATGAGGTTTTGCATATATATATGTAATACTATTACGAGTACAAGTCCAATTTTTTATAGAATTTTTTGTAATATTTGTTAGTTGGTGTGCATGAAGTGTATATGAAAAATTTATGTGTATAGAATATGTTTTCCTAGAATGATCATCGGGGGCGTTAACTATTTTGAAGAAAGGCTCCACCCACACGTCATGGTAAATACGTGAGTTTATGGCACAAATTATATACATTTGCAATATGTCATGTGGTACTATGAAGAAATGAGGAGCATCGTAGCCCCTTTAAACAAAATCTAGAACACCTTTAGAAAAATATCATCACCAATTTTATCATTTAATAGAAAACTCAACTATATTTTTTTCACAAATAAAGATACCCTAAATAGTGTGGACAGAAAAGGATAAAGTTTAAGAATTTTCATAATAATGTGATTTGCTATGTTAAATTAGACCAAAATAATGTCATTTTGAAAATTAACACAGACTCCATTACACATATTTTATCATTATTTTCTCAAACTATATATCTATAAAAATTAAAATACAGCTATACAGAAGAGTTTCCATAAAAAATATATTAATATGATATTTATATTTTAATAATTTAAGATATCGAGATTTGAGTGCACATATGGTAACCCAACGGTCTAACTACCGGCGCTTTAAATGAACAAAAGATGGATTTCTATCTAATTAAGAAGCACTGTGAAGTGTAAACCCCCTCATAATAGATAGAATTGTTCACTTGAAATGGTCCAACTATAGCGATTTTGAGTCAAATCTTAGAAATTCACGTTGGATGTTTAAAAAAAATTAAAGATGACAACGGTCATAAACCATAAAAAGATATCATCTCTACGGAGTGATTCTCGCTTGGTCAAAAATTTTCATATCTATTAATTTAACTATTTAGCGACGATTGCAATATGTACTAAAATAAATTTTAAAAAAATCAAAATTTATATATGGTTAAGATCGGAAACGGTAAAAAACGATGACGAGTAGGACCTTTTTGGCAATGACGGCTGGCTGCTCGATGTGGCGCACAAACTCCGATCCCGCCACCAACGGGCGACAACAAGCATCCTAGCTAGTGCTTTGCTACCACCTGGATTTGCTTGTTTTGCAGAAAGGAGGAAGTACGAAGAAAAAGAAGTGCACTTTGCTTAAGTTCCATATCTCTCATGTTAAATTACGTACACTTATAATATATATATTTTTATATTATTCAAATCATACCATACACTATACTATAAATATGAGAAAAAGATTTATTATCTATTTGATTATAAGAAAAATATTAGTCCAATTTAACATATAAGTAAAAAGATAAAAAAATTATACATATAGTGTCCTGTTACTATTTACTCGAAAATTGTTTTTTTGTTTCTCTAAAATGAAATTGAGTTTGGACTTGAGATTTGATGAGAATGTTTTATATCTATACCTATCTCTATTAATTTTATTATGAATTTACAAAACTTTTAGGTATGATTTTTACGAGTTTCCAACAATTAGCTCGTTTTCATTGAATATGTCCTGTGTGTATATCATATAGTGAGAAAAAATGACCACAACAGAACTTAAATATGATGTTTTATTATTAAGCAGAATTGATGTTATTATTTTTCTATTTTTAGTCGGGTCTATTTAACCATAATTAATTAGCCTGTGCTAGCATAAATCTATATTGTCACACGTCAACATCTCATGAGATTATTAGTAGCAACTAAATAGACCAGATCAACTGTCGTAGGGTTATACCCGACAACGGTATTTGTAACGTAAAAGAGATGGGAGATAGGGTAATAGCCCTACTCCTGTTGACCGAAGCTGGTGTTGCCATTATATATTAATATCTCACGAGTACAATAGAGAGCATAACCTAATTTAGTATTTGTCAGCCTAGCGGTGTAAAGCTCTCACATGTGGTCAGTGGCTAGTAGTTATTAGTTTTCTCCAAAATAAACTCGGTGAGATTGGAGGTAGCTTTAGATCCCTCTTGTGGGCTTTTGTAGCACTCGTTGAATCATGTAGACCTCATCTGGGCTTGTGTTGATCTGTGTTGGTCTGTCTTGGCATATGTTAGCTTGTGTTCACGTGCCCTCTCTCTTTCTGGGGGGTCATGTATTGATACCCTCGGGCGTCATTTTTCCAAATAGAACTAAGAAGACAGTATGAATACGATCCGAGTAGTGCTCAAGTAAGATTATGTTTTTTTCTTATCCGGAACACCTTTCATATGAGGTTTTATTCCGTATAGACTTGATATATGGTGGGTCCCTGCTTATCTTAGTACACAAGTATGAGGTATCCTATATCCAGGACACTGACACCAACCATGCCCTCCAGACACGGTAAAACTATAATGGGCCTAGCATAGGCGGGCTTGTCAGTTAATGAACAACCCAACTTTAATTGTGCTAGAGAAAACAAAAGAATAAATTACAGTTTAGGTTAGGTATTCTTACCAAGTTTTGACACTGTAACATCTTTCAACCATTCTTTTCACATAACAACAACTAACTTTACCTTTTTATTTCAACTTGGACCACCCCATCCAATCCATCTCCAAGTCCGACGACCACTGCTGCCAGTAAGGAGGAGCTCGGATCCAGTGTCTCCGCTCTCCAACGAGTTGGCTCCTGCCTCCCCAAGTCCCCGCTAGCTCGACACAGCAGGCCTCAATGAAGACCATGACAACAACGTGCATGACGACGGGAGAGGAGAGGAGAACATGTCAGTGCCCTGCGGGCATGGCTGATGCAGAGGCGGAGAGGAGGAACAACGTGGCTCATGGAGAAGGAGCAGTGGTGGTGGTGTGCGGAGGAGAGGAGCGGTAACCATTAGGTGCTGGCGGCGAGAGGAGTTTGCTATCCCCACCCATTCCTAGCTGAGTTTCTTGCATGTTTCTGTTAACAGCAAAATTTGGTAAGGATATGCTTGCAATCAAGATAGGATCCGAGGCGGATTTGAAGGGATAAGGCGGTTTCTGAGAACAGACAGCGCATCGGCTAGAGCCGTATCGGTCGATATGGAATCGGACTCGGGCAGCCGATACGGGTAACCTAAATCGGACTCGGTTGAGCCGACACGGGTAGCCTAGCTTCATGTTGGTTTCGGAGAAGGGCTTAAAAATATTGCCAACTAAGAATTGAGTCCGGATAAGGCTATTGTATCTATTAATTAGGGATAAGAGTTAGTTTCTTTTTATGATATTATGGTAAGAGTCTACCTAGGACTTGTTTGTTTAGGCAAGTTGTGAATAGTGTCCGGCAAGGACAAGGTTTGTATGTACGGGTATAAATATAAGCCCGAAGTATTGTAAATATAACAACAGTTCAATAAACACTTATGGCGCATCACCACAATTTCCTTTTACTCTTTTCGACGAGTTCCTGCTTCGAGTTCTTCAGCTGGAGGTATGGCTTGTTAAATTACCACATAACTTAGCTAATCTAAGTCGATGGTTCGATTCACCTCTATCGGCCAGGCCTCGTCTAAGGTTTTGTCGGTATCGGCTGAATCGACTTATTGGCCTAGATTAGCATAAGGTATCCACTACCTTGAAAAATATTCAAAGACTTGATTGTCTAGGTATCATGCATCTTTTTACACTTTGTGCTGCATCAGTTCTAGTCCTAACTAGAACCATGATCTCTAGCATGTCTCTTGTTTGCAATAAGGGTAGTATCAGAATTTAAGCCGATCTTATCTGATATAGCTGTTTAGCCTTGCTTAAATTATTATAATCATGCTTTTCATGTTATATCTACCCCTTATATAAGGATATCACTCTAGAAAAATATATCAAGCTTGCCTCGATATATTTGCCTAGATTGATATTGTTGTATAAGGTTGTATTGGAGTATTAGCCAATACGGTATCTACTTTTGACCTAATTATGATTTTATCAGCTATGGTCTAATCTTTGTCCATAGATTATATATTTACGGCCGATGGAATATATTTAGGGTTTGCTTAACGATATTGTTCATACACCTTACGACCAATTCGGTCAGATCGCATCGGCTAGGCCATACAGTATGTCATCGGCTTGTCAGCCGATCGACTATCGTATATCTAACCCGTTTTATTTGTATATCTTGATGGTTACAGGATCAAACCAACTGCACACTTTGAACCATTTTTCTAAGATTTGGACCTGCACTGAAGTGAAGCAAATCTCCCAGGTCGCCGTGTTTTGCATCACGCTTTTGGCACACTTGGAGGGACACAACTTTCAAGATATTCATCATGCCAAAAATCACTGAAGAAAACATCATCCCAGTGACAGTTGAACAGCTGTCTGAAGAACAAAAGGTAGAGATGGATCAGCTTATGCAAGCTTTTCACAAGATGTACTTGGATTCTTTCACCGTGTCTTGGCAAGGCAAAGTTATTCAAAAAGGAAAAGTAGTCCTCCCGAAGCCCGAGGCAGAATCCAGTACAAGACAGGATGAAGTCAAGACAGAGGAGATCAAAGCTAAAGAAGAAGAGCCAGTTGTAGATGAGAAGATTTCATTATAGGACAAGCTGGATTATGTAGTGTATCAAGCTTTGATCAACTAATCCAACGTGTTGGTGAACACATTAACTAATGTGGTTAAAAAGGTGATGGATGGGACTATAACTGAAGAGAAGGCTAAAAGACTAGTATATTTGCCAAACCATGTGTTTTCTTCTTATAGAACCATCAAGACTGAGATCCCAGATTCTTCAGGGATACAACAACAATTTATACCTTGGGGGTAGACATCTCATCAAGATCAACAAAATCAGGCTCCAAGGATCATACCACCAATATCTGCTGGAATCTTTCAGAATTTGCAGCTGATAAGGGGTCAAGGAAACCAGATTCCTGTTCAGCAGCCGATTTTGTCACCAACATCATCTGAACCATAATATGTACATGAGGTGCCTCAAAATTTTCAATATCAACCTCATCAAGCTTACTTGGGTCAAACTTCAAGCTTTCAGCCTCAGCCGATATCACCTCAACAGTATCGACCAGAACCTATTCCACAGTACCAATATCAACCCAAGTTTAACAGCTATGATCAGATGCCGTAATTTGGTGGACAACAACAACAATGGGCTGGCATGATAGCAGAGGTTGTCAGGGAGCAATTTGGTTTGAAGTCCAAGGATAGTGAAAATATGTATTGATATCCATATCCAGAATACTTTGACAAGGTGCCATTGCCAAATCGATACAAGATTCCAGACTTCTCGAAGTTTTCAGGACAAGCTAATGTTTCTACATATGAACACATTAGCCGATTCTTAGCACAGTGTGAAGAAGCATCGGTTGTAGAAGCTTTGAGAGTTAGGTTGTTTCTGTTATCATTGTCTGGATCGGCCTTCACCTGGTTTTCTTCATTGCCTTACAATTCTGTCAGGGGATGGGTCGATCTAGAGAAACAGTTTCATAGATACCTTTTCAATGGAGTCAAGAGATGAAACTATCAGATTTGACATCAATCAGGCAAAAGACTGATGAATCGGTTCCAGATTATATTCAAAGGTTTAGGGACATGAGAAACAAGTGTTACAGTTTTAATTTCACTGATTCACAACTTGTCAATTTGGCTTTCTAAGGGTTGCTTGGGCCGATAAGGGAGAGATTTCATGCACAAGACTTCGAGAGCTTGGCTCATTTGGTTCATAAGGTATCGGCTTATGAACAGAGGTTCCAGGAAGCAAAGAGGTTTACCAGGAAAGCCAATAATATCAACAATATTTACAATTATGAGTTAGAATCAAAAGATGAAGATCCAGAGATTGGATTGGCAGAGTGGTCAAGAAACAAAAAGACAATTGTTTGCCAATGGGTCAAGGACAATGGAAAAGAAGAAGGATATGATTTTGACATCAACAAAACTGATAGAATATTTGATCTGCTTCTTCAAGAGAAACAAATTCAACTCCCAATAGGTCATGTGATTCCATTGGTGGAGGAATTAAGGAAGAGAAAGTACTGCAAATGGCATAATACAGGGTCTCATCATACAAACGAGTGCAAGGTGTTCAGGCAGCAGATTCAATCGGCTATAGAGCAAGGCAGGATCAAGTTTGATGATGGGAAGAAGCTGATGAAGATTGAAGGCCATCCTTTTCCTGTCAACATGGTCCACACCAATAAAGCCGATAAGAGAGATTGTCGGACTTACCAGCAAAACAAGTTTAATTCTATTAGGTTGATCAATAAGTACCAGAAGATACAAGATAAACAAATTCAAGTATATTCCCAAGATAACAAAGCTTGTTTTGATCCACATTGGAGGTGTGAGTTTTTATGTTTTGCTGGAATGAAGGAATGAGACTGTGTTGATGCAAAAAAACACACACTGGCCTGGGAGATCTGCTTAACTCCAGTGCAGGTTCAAATACTTCTTTCGGGTTCTTCGGCATGCCAATTGGTTTGATCCTGCAACCAATAAGAAACAAAGAAAGAAGACGCAGTTAAATCCACCAATGATAGCCGATCGGCTGGCTTGCCGATAACATATCATTGAGCATTAAGCCGACGCAAAGTGCATTAAGTCGGCTAAAACAGATAAAGCAAGATAAAGCTAAATCTACTCAATCGGCTGTAGATATCAATAAAACATAATCTAAGTCTCAAGATATATTTAAACCAAGTGATTGGGATAGATCGGACAGGGCGCCGAGACAGTATAAATCACTTATGTCTAAATATATTATAACACATGGATTATATATACTCATAGCATAGCCGATTAAGTAGATTTAACACGTATCAGCTAGTACTCCAATACTACTTTATACAGAGATATTACCATGAGCAAAACATATTGAACAACTGTCAACTAATGTTAAGATGACATAACTAGATTGGACAGCAAGCTCAATATGTTTTATTACGTTAATATCTCGGCATAAAGGGCAGATTTAATATATCAAGATAATAAGATAATTAAACCAGGCAAGATCGGCTGAAACCCCGATACTATCTCTATTAGCAATCATAAACAAGCTAGAGATTACAGTTCTAAACATGATTTACTAGGTCAAACCTAACTGATGCAGCACTAAATATGCAAAGAAACGTAATATCTAGATGATCAAGTCGATGAAAACCTTTTCGAGATGGTAGATATACTATATAATCTAAATCAGTATCAATATATAACTCTATCGGCTAGTTTTCTGTAGAACAGTTATCAGCCAATCTGAGTTATATGCTGATATCAATCTAGATTATACAATATATATGATAACTCGACGATTTACACAAACAAGATTAGAGTGTCATGAAGATGGAAGCACTAATCCCGAGAGCGCAAGCCGCCATAACAAGTTTTACCTCCTCGCTGGAGATCGAAATCGATGCAGCCCAACTCGAAAGCAAGAACTCGTCGAAAACAATAAAAGAGTAAAGGTGGCGATGCGCCGAAGTTATTGTATTGATTGATTCTCCCCTCTTACACGAACCTGGGTTCAATTTATACCCAGAACTACACAATATGTCCTTGTCGGACACGATTCTTATCTCTATTACAGCTCATATTAAAGATAACTCTCTAACACAAACCCTAACCGACAATATTTATTAGGAAACTACCATTATATCCTAATTAATAGATACAATCCCCTGTTTCGGACCCAATCCACACATGAGAACCTTCATGAAGTTCATCAACCGAACCCGACAATGATTCCGCTATCTTCTCATCGGA
Source organism: Oryza officinalis (assembly GCA_008326285.1). Lineage (NCBI taxonomy): Eukaryota > Viridiplantae > Streptophyta > Magnoliopsida > Poales > Poaceae > Oryza > Oryza officinalis. The sequence continues at coordinate 41,029,799 of BDMV01000005.1, forward strand.
ATCGGCTACATCGGCTAACCTTGTCTGATCCTGTCTCAGCCGATGGACGCGATAGCCGACTCGGTCTCCAGCCGATGCACACCGTAGCCGATTCGGTCACCAACCGACTCTTGCTCTGTTCTGATAACCGCCAGCATCCTCCAAATCCGCTTCGATTCTATCTTCGAGTCCAACACTTGATTTACCAAATTTGGTCGTTAACACATGCCCCCCAAGTCCGCGATATTTGGAATGTTGCGGATTTGCTCGAACCTTCTGCGAATCGATCTAGGGTTTCGTCTCCGTTTCAACCGTTACCACATATCCTTTAAATAGAAGCCACCACTTGGAAGGTTTTCACGCCGTTACTCCCGTCTTCATCGTTTCAATCTGAAATCACATTCAACTTCATCGGATCCTCCGGCGACCACACAGGCGATCCCCTTGTCAGCAAACGACTCCATCCCGACGATGTCGACCTCCGCTACTCCTTCAAACGAACCGGTCATCGAGTTCCCCGAGGTAACCCCATCGGCTGAATTCCATCTTCTGTTACAGATTAACTCCCCTTTGTGACTTATTCCTTTCTTCTTTCCTTTTCCGTAGCACCTCTCCCATCAGATTATAGTCCCAAGTTTGATTCACCGCAATCAGTACTTCTTGGGTCCAATCGGCAACAGAGACCCCATTGAGTTCATTAATGTTGAAACAAATAGAATCCCCTTCAGATTAACCAACCCTAGCCTGAGCCATTGGAATAACACTTTCAAATCTTGGCCATCGGCTGTCAAAGCTTGGTCTGAATGGTATAAGAGGATGTCAGCTAGCAAACAAACTCATTGGGAAGAAATCGGCATTGCTCAATGCCTATCTTTAACCATAGCCGATTTAGCCAAGGACGAACCTATGTTATCGGCTGCCAGCTATTTTTGGTCCAATACCTTGAACGCCTTCCTTTTCAATCAAGGACCAATGACTCCAACTCTTCTAGACATCACCATGATAACTGGGCTGGATATCACCTCATCGGCTAACCCTATTAGCTTGAATAGCAAAAACCAGTTTACTTTCAAAACCAGAAGCATTGGAGGTTGGAGCGGATTCATCTCATTGAACATGGGATCTGGCTCTGTTTCTCCTAAAGAGCACGCAGCGTTTCTCTTGATGTGGCTGGAAAAATTCCTCTTTTGTGGTTCAAGCTGCGGTCCAACCACCAACTGGCAACATATAGCCGAAGCCTTAGTCAGCAAAAAGCAATTCCCACTAGGCAAATACCTCTTGGGTTATCTATACCAGACTTTGAACAACACATCGGCTAAGCTTGCCACCAACTCAGTAATCGGCACAGGTGGACCCTGGTGGTTATTGCAATTATGGCTTAACCTGCACACAATCAAAGTTGCCAAAAGATCAGCACTGCCTGAAGCCGATTTCCCTCTGGTTGAACCGACCAAGGATGACGACGGAGACGAAGTCACAACCAGAAGATGTATGTCATTTGGAGAAGCAGCATCTTCATATCCTGGATCAGAATTAACAGCTGAACTCTTCGTCGACTGGTTTGGCAACTTTTATGATGGATTCCCAAAGGACTCCAGAAATTGGTTTGCATATGAGTACTCTGCAGATTTTGAATTGCCAGCCGATTTCAGATTTGATGAAATAAACTCTGAAAAATTTGAGAAATCCAGAGAAGTCTTTACAACAGCCATCACTCCTTGTATCCTTCCTGTCGGCATCCATCAAGGCAGGAACATCCAGATATCTTATGAATTCTACCACCCTATGAGTGCTGCCAGACAACTGGGAATGGGACAGATGCCAATCGGCTTATTCTTCTCAGAAAAAATTCAAGCCAGAGGAGAAATCTCATCGGCTCTGATGATGGATAGGCTACTGAACATAGAAGGACCTCCCCTTGTAAGTTTGGGAATCATTGAGTTAGCTATGCTAAGGAACTGCACTTTTGATCAATGGTGGATTGAATGGAAGAAACATCTTTTTCACCAATCGGCTTCCATGTATCTAACTGACATTATTCCAGACATGGTTCCACAGGTAAACATACTTCTTACTTCAACATTGTTTTTAACAACCGATTCTCTTAGAAAATAACTTAACTCTTTTTCTTTTGCAGACCACAGAGTCTTCTCCTCCTCACATCAGCAGAAACGGAGCCAGTATCAATTATGCTGCTGGAATTCTCCCCAACGGTGGTGGATTGACTCCTTCAACCATCGGCTATAATGCCCCAAAGACATCTTCTCTACTTTATGGGCAAACACGTGAGCTGATTCCCTCTGAAACTGGGAAGAGGAAAAGAACCAGATCATCGGCTGTAGCTCCATCGGCTGTAAAAAAGAAGACTGCCAAAAAGCAGAAAAGCATAACAACCAATGATTCAGATGAAGAATAGATAGAAAAAGCTATTGATGAAGCAGCTGCCGAACTGAGCGAAACAATAGAAGAAACCCCAACGATCAACATCCCTGCTCCTCAGCAAACTCCACCAACTCCGATCCACAAAACATATCAACCTCGGGTATGTACTTTGCAACTTTTCACCCCTTCATAACTTTCTTTACCGATCTCAATTTTAACTCTTCCTTGCTAGAAAAAGAAATCGGCTGCTAAGAAGAAACCTGCACTTCCTCCATCGGTAACTTTCCTCTCAACACTGCATGCAAATCTCACTCCATCATGTACTAACTCATCTTATATCATAGCCGATTCGCTCTCCAACTATCCATCAGGAATCAAGTGAACATACGCCATCGGCCAGAGACAGCCATCATATTGAAGACCAACCGATTCCTGCTATTCCTGTAAGTATTTATGTTTGAACTACAGCTCGGTCATTAAAAATATTGTATTGACCAACGATTGTGTCTTTTCAGGCTTTAGCCGATATGTTCTCTTTTGACATTAGGCAATTCATGGATGAAAAAAAAGAAACATCTAGTAAAACCACTGCTCCTCTAGCCGATGATTTAAAAGCTGTCCTCAAAGATATTGCTCATCGGCTTGAAGCCTCCCTAGATGCTTTAGTCGTCAACTGTGGATCAATCAGAGCAAGATTTGAAGAAATTCAAGACCAGATCCCAGACGACGCAACTGAGGTCATCTCTCCAGCAGTTTTTCTTGAACAATATCGTCACAAGCTGGAAAAAGCAAGACAGAGGATAGCCGATAGGTGAGAACGAAAAGATCTTGAAGCAACCATCCAAGCCAATCGGCAATTTATCAATGAGGAAAAATCCAAACTTGATGGCATGATCTCTGGGCCAAGCTTAATTCAAAGCAATATAGATCCGCTAAAGCATAGGAAGATCGAACTCCTGGCTGAGTTAGAAGCTTGCAACGCTGAGTTGTCTCTGGAAGAACAAAAGCTTGCCGATTTGCCAAGAGCCATTGAAGAACAAAAATCCAAGCTGAAGTCTTCGATCAAACATTTAGCCGATCTGAGCAAATCCATGAAAGTCATCCCAGGCAATGATGCAGCCGATGCTCAGGCCATAGAAGAAATAGAGCAAATTAGGCAAAGAGCTATATCGGCTATCCAAAAACTTGTAATGGATTGAACAACTTGTTTGTATCAATGTGTAACAATTTTGCTGTTACAATGTTGCTTTTAAAATTCGCTTTTAAAATTCCATATTTTGCTCATGATGTAAGATATATATGCCCCCTTAATTTTGTTATGTGGAACAAAACATTACAAAATTACAATCGGCTAAAAAAAATCGCTATGAAACAACCGATTGGAGTACAAGAAACGACTAAGGGCGATATAACACATATCGGCCATCTGAAGGCGATGTCAACACATCGGCTATCATGCATCGGCAAGATACAGCCGAATCATGAATTAATCTAAACACTTGGATAATACTTTTTCAAATACTTCCCATTAAGAGCTCTGCCAAATATTTCTCCATCAAGTCCTTGCAGCATATAAGCTCCCTTAGACACCGATTTGTAAATCCGAAAAGGTCCTTCCCAATTTGGTGACCACTTGCCGAATTTATTGTCACGAGTTCCAATCGGCAAAATCAATTTCCAAACCAATTCCCCCTCCTCAAAGGATTTCGATACAACTTTCTTATTATAATAACGCGCAACACGCTCCTTATCTTTTGTTATCTTTTGCAAAGCATACATCCTGGATTGAACCAAGTCTTCTGATTCATCTACCATAAGATTATAATAGTCATCGGCTGTCAACTCATCTTGTAAATCAATCCTCCTTGAGCCGATGACATGCTCCCATGGCAAAACTGCTTCATGCCCATAGACTAACTTATATGGAGGAACTTGAATTGATCCATGACAAGCCATCCGATAAGACCACAATGCCTCAGCCAATCGGTTATGCCACTGCCGTGGGAAATCGGCAATCTTTCTCTTAATCAACTTAATCAAGTTTTTGTTAGATGCTTCTGCCTGTCCATTAGCTTCCGCATAATATGGTGAAGAATTCAACAATTTAATCCCCATACTCTCCATAAATTGAACAAACTTATCAGACACAAAAATAGATCCTTGATCAGTTGTAATTGTTTGTGGAAGACCAAATCGGTATATAATATGCTCTTTAACGAATTGAATTGCATCTCCAGAGTCAACTTTCTTTAATGGAACTGCTTCTACCCACTTTGTAAAATAATCAGTTGCCACCAATATATACTTATGTCCTTTACTTGATGGTGGATTAATCTGGCCGATCATATCAATTCCCCAGCCTCTGAACGGCCACGGCTTGATTATGGGATTCATAGCCGATGCTGGTGCCCTCTGAACTGATCCAAATTGCTGGCAATCTCGACATCCCTTGTAATATCTAAAGCAATCCTCCAGCATTGTTGGCCAAAAATACCCAACTCTTCGAAGCAACCATTTCATTTTATGAGCCGATTGATGAGTACCACAAATACCTTCATGAATTTCTCCCATCACAACCTTGGCTTGATCAATACTTAAACACTTGAGCAATACCCCATCAATCGTCCGGTAATACAATTCACCATCCAACAAGACATATCGTAGAGCCTTATACCTCAATTTCCTTGAAGCCGATTGAGAAGGATTCGTTAAATAACAAAACACATCATACCTCCAATCATCGGCTGCAATTATAGCAATCCCTATTTCAACATTTGTCATCATCGGCTTATATCCTGATGCCCCCTGAGCCAAAGCATTAGCCTCTAAATTCTGCTCTCGAGGAACATACCTCAATGTTACCAGCCGAAACTCATCCATTAATTTTCGACACTTTTCATAATAAGTTACCAATACATCATTCTTGCAGTCATAGTCTCCAGCCAATTGATTAATTACTAATAATGAATCACCCATAACTTCAACAGCATCGGCTTCAAACTCCTTCAAAAGTTGCAAACCTTTGAGAACTGCCTCATATTCAGCTTGGTTGTTTGTAGCATATGGCCTGATAGTATAAGCAAACTCAAAACTCGCCCCTCTCGGTGATATGATAACCAAACCGATACCACAACCATGAGTGCAAACCGATCCATCAAAAAATAGTGTCCAAGGTGCAATATCCACTGAGCCGATCGAATCATCACGATGTTCTACAATAAAATCGGCTATGGCTTGCCCCTTAATAGCTTTAAGCGACTCATACTTAAGATCAAATTCTGTCAAGGCATAAATCCACTTTCCAACCCTTCCTTTCAACACTGGAGCCGATAGCATATACTTGACCACATCGGCTTTGCAGATTATAGTACACTCATTGGATAACAAATAATGCCTCAACTTTGTACAAGAAAAATACAAGCATAAACACAACTTCTCTACTGAAGAATACCTGGTCTCTGCATCCAAAAGTCTCCTACTCAAATAAAATATTACCCTTTCTTTACCTTCGAGCTCCTGGATCAAGATTGAGCCGATTGACCTCTCATCGGCTGACAAGTATAATTTGAAAGGCACCCCTTTCTGTGGAGAAATTAAAACTGGAGGAGAACTCAAATATTTTTAAATATTATCCAAAGCCTTCTACTGCTCTGCCCCCCATGTAAATTCCTGATCGGCTTTAAGTCTGAGCAAAGGTGTGAAAGGTTCTAACCTTCCAGACAAATTAGAAATAAACCTTCTGATAAAATTTATCTTGCCGATCAAAGACTGCAACTGTTTCTTATCTTCTGGAGGTTGAATCTTCCGTATTGCATTAATACACCTTTGCGGCACTTCAATACCCCTTTCATGTACAAGAAAACCCAAAAATTGTCCAGCCGATACACCAAAAGCACACTTAGCAGGATTCATCTTTAAACCATATTTCCTTGTCCTCTCAAACACTTTTCTCAAATCGGTTATATGATCAATAATCTCTTTAGATTTCACCACCACATCATCAATATAAATTTCGACCAATAAACTGATCAGATCATGAAAGATATAATTCATGGCTCTCTGATATGTAGCTCCAGCACTTTTCAACCCAAAAGTCATTACAACCCACTCATATAAGCCGATTGCACCAGGACACCTAAAAGTAGTCTTGTGAATATCTTCTTCTGCCATTAAAATCTGATTATATCCAGCATTACCATCCATAAAACTTATAATTTTATGTCCTGAAGCAGCATCTATCAACTGATCAACAATCGGCATTGGGTATTCATCCTTAGGGGTAGCCTTATTCAAATATCTGAAATCGATGCAAACCCTAAGCTTACCGTTTTTCTTAATCACTGGAACTATATTGGAAACCCACTCAGCATATCGGCATGGACGAATAAAACCAGCATAATATAAATGAGTAATTTCAGCTTTAATCGCATCATACATATTGGCTTTACATCTCCTAGGTGGTTGTTTATATGGCCGATATCCTGGCTTGATAGGAAGCCGATGTTCTACAATCGATCGGCTAAGTCCTGGCATTTCAGAATACTCCCAAGCAAAGCAATTGCTGTATTCTTTCAAAAGCTCTATTAACTTAATCTTGAACTCAGATAATAAATTTTTACTGATGAATGTCGGCCTAGACCTATCTCCTGACCCAATATCAACTTCTTCCAACTCGTCAGCCGACATAAAACCCTGACCTAGCTTACCATCGAGATCATCTACAGCATCTTCAGTATAGAAATCGGGACCCTTCACAACACCCTCAAAGTAACAACTGGGGTTCTCCATCTCCGATCGGCTGTATATCACAATCAGACACTTTTAGATAATCTCCTTGCCAGATTTTCCCTGATAAACAATCAATTCCATCCATCTCCCAAACAGATAAATCGGCATTAGCAACATGTACTGACCTGTCGGCTGGAACAACCTCTACCTTGTCACCTTGCCATTGGATTAAGCTCTGATGCATAGTTGAAGGAATACAACAATTAGCATGAATCCAATCCCTTCCAAGCAATAAGCTATATGAACCTTTCCCATCAATGACAAAAAATGTAGTAGGAACAGTCTTGCTGCCGATTGTCAATTCCACATTAAGAACTCCTTTAGCTTCCGAAGGATTGCCACCAAAATCTTTAAGAACCATACTAGTCTTAATGAGGTCATCTGAACTCCTTCCCAATTTCTTAAATGTTGCATATGGCATCAGATTTACTGCAGCCCCACCATCAACTAACATTTTAGATATCGGCCTACCATTAACAAATCCCTTGACATACAATGGCTTGAGATGCCGATTCTCTGTTCCCTCTGGTTTTTCAAAAACAGCCGGTTCTGGTGACAACACTAATCTAGCACAAGATTCTTCCATGATATCTGCATCGTCTTGATTAGCCTCAAACTCTGCGGGTAACACAAATACCATGTTGACCGATGAAGAAGCAATAGCCTTTCCTTTAATCATCCTTCTCACATCATCGGTTTCATTTTCATCGGCTGATACTATCTTATTCTTAACTTGCCACTCCTGTTTTGTTCTCTTCAGCCGATGACTAATTTCTTGTTCAACCTCATGAAATTGCTCCCTATTCCTCATCCTTTGAACCCTTCTCTTCTGACTCTTAGAAAAAATCCCAGAAGGACACCATTGAGCCTTTGAAATATCTTCAGTAACCTCCTCCTCCTGGAAATAATCTTGATGAATTGGACCTAATCTCTGATGAACAGGCAACTTTCTTTGTATCAGCCGATCTTTTTTAGGATGAAATCGGCTGGAACTCCCCTCATAGTCTTCGCTGACATGAGCACAACCTGGGCAATCTTCTATCGATGGTAGTCTCATCCCTTTATTCCAACAAAACATGAAAAATTCACAGTTCCAATGTGAATCAAAACTATCCTCATCCTCATAATATTGCTTTTCCTGCCGATCGTATCTCTTTTGATATTTGTTGATCATACCCGTAGAATCAAATCTATTGAGCCGATTGTCCTTCCTGTCGGCTGTCCTTCCACTTGTATGAACCATGTTGACAGGGAAAGGATTACCATCAATTTTCATCGGCCTCTTGGAATCATCAAATTTAATCCTATCTTGTTCAATGGCCACTTGGATCTGTTGTCGAAACACCTTGCATTCATTAGTATTATGAGACCCTGTATTATGCCATTTACAGTATTTCCTCCTTCCTAACTCCTCAGCCGATGGAATCACATGCCCAGCAGGCAACTGAATTTGTTTCTCCCAAAGCAAAAGATCAAAAATTTTATCAGCCTTATTGACATCGAAATCATATCTTTCTTCCTTTCCAGAGCTCTTGACCCATTGACATGGAATCACCTTCTTGTTCCTTACCCATTCGGCCGCTGCTACTTCGGGATCATATTCTTCCTCAGAATAAGAAATATATGAATTAATGAAGTTTACCTTTTTGAACGCTCTATTGGCCTCTTGAAATCTCTGTTCATGTGCTGTTATCTTCTGAGCCAAATGAGCCAAACTTTCAAAGTCTTGAGCCGAAAACCTCTCTTTGATTGGTGTTAGTAAACCCTGGAAGGCCAAATCGGCTAGCTGAGAATCTGTCAAAGCCAAGCTGTAATATCTGTTTCTGATATCCCTAAATCTTTGAATATAATCCTGGACAGACTCTTCACGTTTTTGCCTAATAGTTGTTAAATCGGACAACTTCATCTCAGGAACCCCACTATAGAAATATCTGTGAAACTGTTTTTCCAGATCGGCCCAACTATGAACAAAATTGTATGGCAAAGATGAGAACCACGTGAAAGCCGATCCGGACAAAGACAAGGGGAATAACCTGACTCTCAAAGCGTCAGTAGCCGATGCTTCACCACATTGAGCTAAAAATCGGCTGACATGCTCATAAGTTGACACATTATCTTGCCCTGAGAATTTTGAGAAGTCTGGGACTTTGTATCGGCTTGGTAATGGTACTCTTTCAAAATACTCCGGATATGGATGCCGATACAGATTGTCACCATCCTTTGGCTTCAATCCAAATTGCTCCCTCATCACATCGGCTATCATATCGGACCAAAGTTTCTGCCGAGCTCCATCTTGGTGTTGTGGCTGTATCGGCTCGTTTTGATAAAACTGCGGTTGATGATATGGTGAGGGAGACATCCTCTGCCGATGTTGCACTTGCGGTGAGTGAGGTTGATATTGATAGTTGAAATTGCCACCTACGTGGGTCTGAGGCATTCGTGGAGCACTAAAATCTTGTTGATCAGGGGCGAATTGGGCAATAGCATTCTGTTGTTGTAGACCTGGTACTTGCTGCCTTGCCGGTGTATGCAGAATCGGCTGAACGATTGGCTAATTGGGATTGAACATAGCTGCAACTTGCTCAGCCGATACTTGAGGTATGTTTTGCCCTACATGCTGCGGTTGTTGTCGGACCAGAACGTGAGGATTAAACTCTACTTGCTTCGGTACTGGCGCTGGAACCTCCTGTTGAGCTGTAGCCGATGCTGATGCGATCGGCTGTCCTGGGGCTATACTTGTGGCAGGTTTTGATTGGCTAGTCACTAGCGGCCTATATTGCGGGAAAACCCCATCCGGTAGGAAAATTGGTCCCTTAGCTTGGTGTTCAGCAATAGTATCATCAACCACAGACTTAATCATATTCGTCAGGGTATTGACAAGCACTCCCGACTGATTGATCAAAGCATGATGCACAGCGTAGTCAATTCGATCTTGTAAGTTCTTGGGTTCTTCAGGAGATTCCTCTTGCTTGATCCCTTTGTCTTTTCCAGAGCTCGACTCTGGCTCTTCATTGCTGGGCAAAGCTACCTTGTACCTCCGAACCACCGTTCCAGATCTTGTTTGAACAAATGAATGCAGGTACTGGTTTTGAAGCTTGTTCATTATATCCTCCAATTCTGCCTTCTGCTCCGATGTCAATTTGTCCACTGTCATTGGGATAATGTTCTCTGGGTCAACATCGGTTGTCTTGGTGTTTGTCATGATGAAGATTCTTTAGGTCCCACTGGGCGTGCCAAAAGCGTGTTGATGCAAAAAAACACACACTGGCCTGGGAGATCTGCTTAACTCCAGTGCAGGTCCAAATACTTCTTTCGGGTTCTTAGGCGTGCCAATTGGTTTGATCCTGCAACCAATAAGAAACAAAGAAAGAAGACGCAGTTAAATCCACCAATGATAGCCGATCGGCTGGCTTGCCGATGACATATCATTGAGCATTAAGCCGACGCAAAGTGCATTAAGTCGGCTAAAACAGATAAAGCAAGATAAAGCTAAATCTACTCAATCGGCTGTAGATGTCAATAAAACATAATCTAAGTCTCAAGATATATTTAAACCAAGTGATTGGGATAGATCGGACAGGGCGCCAAGACAGTATAAATCACTTATGTCTAAATATATTATAACACATGGATTATATATACTCATAGCATAGCCGATTAAGTAGATTTAACACGTATCGGCTAGTACTCCAATACTACTTTATACAGAGATATTACCATGAGCAAAACATATTGAACAACTGTCAACTAATGTTAAGATGACCTAACTAGATTGGACAGCAAGCTCAATATGTTTTATTACGTTAATATCTCGGCATAGAGGGCAGATTTAATATATCAAGATGACAAGATAATTAAACCAGGCAAGATGAAACCCCGATACTATCTCTATTAGCAATCATAAACAAGCTAGAGATTACAGTTCTAAACATGATTTACTAGGTCAAACCTAACTGATGCAGCACTAAATATGCAAAGAAACGTAATATCTAGATGATCAAGTCGATGAAAACCTTTTCGAGATGGTAGATATACTATATAATCTAAATCAGTATCAATATATAACTCTATCGGCTAGTTTTCTGTAGAACAGTTATCAGCCAATCTGAGTTATATGCTGATATCAATCTAGATTATACAATATATATGATAACTCGACGATTTACACAAACAAGATTAGAGTGTCATAAAGATGGAAGCACTAATCCCGAGAGCGCAAGCCGCCATAACAAGTTTTACCTCCTCGCTGGAGATCGAAATCGATGCAGCCCAACTCGAAAGCAAGAACTCGTCGAAAACAATAAAAGAGTAAAGGTGGCGATGCGCCGAAGTTATTGTATTGATTGATTCTCCCCTCTTACACGAACCTGGGTTCAATTTATACCCAGAACTACACAATATGTCCTTGTCGGACACGATTCTTATCTCTATTACAGCTCATATTAAAGATAACTCTCTAACACAAACCCTAACCGACAATATTTATTAGGAAACTACCATTATATCCTAATTAATAGATACAATCCCCTGTTTCGGACCCAATCCACACATGAGAACCTTCATGAAGTTCATCAACCGAACCCGACAATGATTCCGCTATCTTCTCATCGGAATCGGCTACATCGGCTAACCTTGTCTGATCCTGTCTCAGCCGATGGACGCGATAGCCGACTCGGTCTCCAGCCGAAGCACACCGTAGCCGATTCGGTCACCAACCGACTCTTGCTCTGTTCTGATAACCGCCAGCATCCTCCAAATCCGCTTCGATTCTATCTTCGAGTCCAACACTTGATTTACCAAATTTGGTCGTTAACAGACTGCCATCAATTGAAGATTGTCCAGGTTGTAGTGATGCAGATGCAATTTACCAAGGTAGTTCTCATTAACTAAGAAGTCCAAGTATGGAGAATCGGCCGATGCAGAAAATGTTATCAGTACATCAACGATTGGGGCCGATTGTTAATGCCAAAATTTGGTAAGCCCCGAAGTCATCATCGGCTTCAGAGTCCTGAGATGAGCCGATGGACATATCAATTAAAGATTCGGTTATCCAGAAGAGACCGAGTTCGAGGAGGATGCAGCATGGCAAGTTATCTATTAATTAGGAAGAGTCAGTTAGTTTCCTTTTACTTTTAGGAAAGAATGTTTAGAGTCCGAAGAGAACTTGTATCTTTTACTTTATCTTTAGGAAAATTTGTGTCTTGTCCAATAAGGACTAGTATCTACTCATGGGCATAAATATGTACACCCGGGTTCTATGTAATATATCTCTCGATTAATACAACTTTCGGCGCATCGCCACCCTCTTTCCCGAGGTTTTTACTTATCAACCGGTGGAACTTGGCACCTGACACGGGGCTGCATCGGCTTTTGATCTCTGGCGAAGGGGTAAGTCCTACGTTCCGTCGGCTGAACTTAGTTATTCTAGATGATTGTTCAATTTAGCTGTATCGACTGAACTTGCTTTACAGTATTTGCCGGTGTCGGCTAAATTGTTTTGTCGAGCTAAGTTAGCTAAGGTATCTACCACTCTGAAAATCAGTCAAAGACTTGATTGTCTAGATATTATGTTTCTTTTCATATTTTGCGCTGCATCAGCCCTAGTCATGCTTAGAACCATAAGCTCTAGTCTGCTCTTTGATTGCCAATAAGAGTTTCATCGGGGTTTCAGCCGATGAGTTATTTGGACGTTGCATGGGCTCACAAAAATTACATACAAGTTGGATTTAGCCGATGACAACAAAGGTTTCATTGATTATCTAATCGTTTGGATTTAATGACATCGGACCTCTAGTTGATGCATGCTCTAACCTTCGGATCAGTGCTTATTCTGTTGTATTATTATTGGTCGATTGGTTTCTATCGGATTATATTATTGTTTTATGGCATTATCATCAGCCGATTGTCTTTATATCGTTGTTTACATCAAGTATCAGAATCTACATAGCCGACAACTCAAAACCCTATCGATATCGGCTAGTATCGGCATCGGCTGGAATTACTCCATTGGCTTGTTAGCCGATCGGCTATTTGATATGCTGTTTATATATCTTGTCAGTTGCAGGATCAAACTGACTAGCATGCTTGCATCTCATCAGTTTTAGGTCTTGCACCGGAGCTAAGCAGATCTCCCATGCCTTCCTGTGCCACACGCAGGATCTATATCAACACATCTTTTGGCACGCTCGACGGGGCAGATTTTGCGTCAACACCGATTCATCAAAATTATTTCAATGATGAAGATGAAGATCAAGAGAAGCAGATCCAAAATCCTCAATGGTGTCCATCTGGTATTTTCACTAAAAATAAAAAAAGGAGGATACAATGGCTGCGCAACCGAGAGCAGATGCAAGAGGTTGATGAAGAGATTGACCATTGGCTACCGCGAACCAGGAAAGAATGGCGTGTCAAGTCCAACATTATGTCAGCCGATGAGGTCAAAGCTGATAAGATTTCAGCATTTGCTAAAGGTAAAGCTATAGCCTCATCTTCAATCAATATGGTGTTTGTGTTGCCAGTAGAATACAGTATACATGCAGCCGATGAGGAGACAGAAGAATCATTGGCAAAGTTGACACTAGCACCAGAGCAAGTTGTATTTGAAAAACTTGAGGATGATGAGCATCGGCATGTAAGGCCTTTATACATAAAAGGTTTTGTCAATGGGAAGCCGATGTCCAAGATGCTGGTTGATGGAGGAGCAGCTGTCAATCTCATGCCTTAGACAATATTCAGGAAACTTGGAAAGACTCTAGAAGACTTGATCAAAACCAATATGATGTTAAAAGATTTTGGAGGGAATTCATCTGAGACAAAGGGAGTCTTGAATGTTGAATTGATAGTTCGTAGCAAAATAATTCCAACCACGTTTTTTGTCATTGATGGAAAGAGATCATATAGCTTGTTGTTGGGAAGAGATTGGATACATGCAAACTGTTGCATACCCTCAACAATGCACTAGAGTTTGATTCAGTGGCAAGGAGACCAGGTAGAAATCGTGCAAGCCGACAGGACAATTAATGTTACTATTATCGATTTATCTATTTGGGAAATGAAAGGAGTTGATTGTTTGTCAGGTAAAGTTTGGGAAAGTGATTTCTTAAAAGTGTTTGATAGTAATATACAGCCAATCGGTGATGGAGAACCCCAACTTTTACTTTGAAGGCATAGAAGATAGCCTCAATGCATATGTAGAGGATTTTGTAGATGACTTTGAAGGTAAATTGGGGCAAGGCTTTATGTCGGCCGATGAGTTAGGAGATGTAGATATTGGTGATGGTGATAGACTTAGGCCGACATTTGTGAGTGCTAAGTTGTCAGATGTGTTCAGAAAAGGAATTAATTAAGTTATTAAAAGAGTATAAAGATTGTTTTGCATGGGAGTATCATGGGATGCCAAGACTTAGCCGATCTATTGTAGAACATCGGCTCCCTATTAAACTAGGATATTGGCCATACAAACAATCTCAAAAACGATTCAAGCCAGAGATATATGATGCTATCAAGGCTGAGATTACAAGACTTTATGATGCCAATTTTATAAGGCCTTACCGATATGCTGAGTGGGTTTCAAACATAGTAACATTAATTAAGAAAAATGGGAACTTAGGGTTTGTATCGACTTTAGAGATTTGAACAAGGCTACACCCAAGGATGAGTACCCAATGCCGATTGCTGATTTATTGGTTGATGCAGCATCTAGACATAAGATTATTTGTTTTATGGATGGTATTGCAAGATATAATCAAATTTTTATGATTGAGTAAGATATTCATATGATTGCTTTTAGGTATTCCTAGTGCAATCGACTTGTATGAGTGGGTTGTAATGACTTTTGGTTTAAAAAGTGCTGGTCCTACATATCAAAGAGTTATGAATTATATATTTCATGATCTCATTGGTATATTGGTTGAAATTTATATTGATGATGTGGTTGTAAAATCTAAAGAGGTTGATGGACATATAGCCGATTTACGAAGAGTGTTGGAGAGAACAAGGCAATATGGTTTAAATATGAATCCCAATAAATGTGCTTTTGGTGTATCGGTTGGACAGTTTGTTGGTTTTTTGGTTCATGAAAGGGAGATTGAGATAACACAGAGGGGTATAAATGCTATCAAAAATATTGAGCCTCCGCAAAATAAAACCAAGTTGCAATCCTTGATCGGCAAGGTTAACTTTTTAAAGAGACTTATTTCTAACTTATCAGGAAGGACTTGGTCATGGCTAAGGCTTGGCTCGCGCTCATTGTTGCGGCATCAGTGATATTCTCTATATATTTCTTTGGAGCCGTCCTGAGTTTATCAAAGATCTCAACTGCATCCATGTCACTCGGTCCAACACCGCTTTCGTAGATGGCTGACAGGATTGGCATGGCAGCATTGGCGATGTCGTCCCTGACCCTTTCAGCTCTTCGGACCTTTTCGGCGAAGACTTCAAATTGAGCATGGGATTTAATCTTATTAGCTACAAGTTTGATATGACACGGATTATATAAGACGCCAGGACCAGCCAAGACCAAGGGGTATAAGAACTGAGTGTTACCTTCAATTTCTTCAAGAGCCTTGTCTCTGTTCGACTCGAGTTTGGCGTTGTCGGTTTCGGCTTTCTTCAACTGAGCCTTCAGGGATTCAATCTCAGATACATTTGCTACAGCAAAGAAGACATATTATTATTGGAGCCGAGTAGATAAGGCAAGGATAAATAAGTTGGCTTTCACTTACTTCAAATTGAACCACAGAGCTCCAAGTTTGCATCTCGAAGCTTGCTGATCTCAGCTCGAAGGACAACTTCCTTGGCAGCGGTCTCTTCCTGGGTTTCCTTGAGAGTCTGTTGGATGTTCTCCAAAGAATTCACGTGAGGTACCAGCTTTTCCAAGGTTTTCGACTTAGCCAGGGAGCGGCGATATATTCTCTGCACCACAAAGATTGGGTCAGTCGGCTGTAAGGGTTAGCGTAATCAAGACATAAAAGGTTTCGTTCTTACGTTCATCAGCCGGGTTGCCTCGTTGAGGTAGGCGACAAGCAGATCTCTTTCTTCCATCTCCTTTTGTTTGTTTAAAATAATGCCCTGTTTCTTGCCCTCGGCATCCCGCCACTCGATCTTGATTGGAGGTACCGAGTCCTCTACGGGTTTCAGCCGAGTAATTTCTTCTTCGGCTGTTGGATTCAAGGATGATGAATGAAGGCAGAAGATAAAAATATGCTTGGATCAATAATTTGGTAGGATTTTGGAGATTACCGGGTGCGGCGGAAGGTTGATTTTCTTTGGCAACAGCATCTCCAAAAGATTGATCTCTGATGATCTCTTCAATTCTTGGCATTGGATCCTCGACTGGAGTTTCTTCAACAGATGGAACTTGTTCTTCTGTTTCCGGCTGATTTTCCGTCGGGAGTTCTTGGGCCGCCGCTTGATTGGTTGAATCCGGCTGGTTTCCAGTCGGCATAGCCTGGCTGGCAGTCGGGGGCTCTTGTATAGGGACAGCTTCATCTGGGAAAGGGTCCTGAGACCCATGTTCTGTGGTTTTTTCTGTCTGCCCGGTAGGATCTATGTCCTGAGGTTTTCTGCAGAAGAAGATGAACATAATCACATTGAAGAGGATTTTCAGTGGATGGATAGATTCAACTGTTTAAAAAAGTACCTGTTAGACTTCCTAATTTTTGGAGCAGATCTGGTGGCTGGCCTGGGAGAGCTAATGGTGGCTGCAGGAGTTTGGACTTCCTCGGCGTCGTCGTCCGAGTCGTCCATGATCAATTTTCTCTGCTTGCTAGCGCGTTTGATAGGTTCTTCGACAGCAGTTGCAGCTCTCTTGCTCTTGATCTAGGGTTTGATCTTTGGGCCTCCAGTCGG
The DNA here is from genome assembly GCA_008326285.1 of Oryza officinalis. NCBI lineage: Eukaryota > Viridiplantae > Streptophyta > Magnoliopsida > Poales > Poaceae > Oryza > Oryza officinalis. The sequence continues at coordinate 41,046,797 of BDMV01000005.1, forward strand.
TTTCTTGACAGTCAGCTGGGCTGTTGTATATTCATGATAGACTTTGAATGGCCGAGAAACGATTAAAGCATTTGCCTGCAAATAAGAATTCATTGAGAAATGATGAAGATTATAAGAGAATTGAAAGATGGATTATGCTGGGAGGCAGCTTACCGCTGGAGGTGGCCGGAGAAGGCTAAAAGGAGGAACCGGCAGCTTGTGGCTGTAATTGATGGCGATCCCTGAGGAGAAGATTTTGTACATCCGGGTGCACAGCACTTGGAAGTCCAGGGATGCCTTATCTTCTCGGTTAGGGTCACTCTGACCTTCATATTCGAACGCCGGCTTGGATCTTACTTTGATCGGTGCTAGTCAGGACTTGATGAAGTGCCGAGTGATTTGCTCTCCTTGAAGTCCCATATTCTTCATCTCAAGGATTTTGGCCAGAAGGTTATTCGCTTCTAACCAGTCGGTGCCTTCGGGTAAAGTGTTCCAGTTGGCTCGTTGGATCGGTGGAAGGTCGACGAAGTCGGGCAGGCTGGGGGCTGGGTTTGAGATATAGAACCAATTTGCATGCCAGCCTTTGTTGGAGGATTTCAAGGAGAGAGGGAAGTAATTTCTGCGAAGAGTTCCGCGGAGTTGGAATCCAGCACCACCGACGATGCAAGGATTATCTTTGTTCGGGTGGGCTTTTATGGAGAACATTTGGCGAAAGAGGTTAAAATGAGGATGAATCCCCAAGAAAGCTTCGCATATGTGGATGAAGATGGCGATGTGCAGAATGGAGTTTGGGTTTAAGTGATAGATTTGGAGATCGTAATATTCTAAGAGGCCACGGAAGAAATCGAAAGTGGGAAGACCAAATTCGCAGTAAAAGAAATGCGTGAATACAACGATATCACCGGTGTTAGGAGTCGGGAACTCTTCCCTGCACGCCGGGCACCAGCCGATGATTTCCTTCGCCGGGAGGACTCCGTCCTTCACCATCTCCTTCAGTGTGGATTCTTTCACATCTGAGGTTGCCCATTGGTCGAAGGGAATTTTTCTCTCTTCCGCCATGGATGAAGGTTGTGGGAGGTGGATTTGATGATGGGATTGGAGATTCTTGCAGAAGATGTTGGAAATGAGGTGTGCGTAGTGGACTTTGGTGAAATCCCAAGTTTTTGGATGGATGGATTTGGATGAGTTTGTGCCCTAGGTTTCCTTGGACGCGCTGGTGAACAGGAGCGCGAAAAGGGGAAATTTGGGAAGATGAAGCGGCGAGGAAGACGACGGCATTTTTTTAGGGTATCGGTAGGTTTTCTCGTTTTGGGCTGAGGCCCATGAGAAGCTTACAGCCCGTGACATTGGTATGGCTTTGCACGTGTCTTTAGGACTTAAGCAAATTTGCCCTGGCAATATGCGCGTGTAATTTGTCCAATACTACTCAAATCCTTTCATACCGCAGTCATTCAACTTTTTAGGAGTTGATGCGATGCATTTTGGAAGGCGACAAACAGTAAAGTTTTTATAGCTATTTTAGTGACTTTTTCATAAGTTGCTAAAGCTGTTTGGTTTATAAAAGGTAGTTGACTTTATATTATGTCAATATTTTCTTATCACTTTGGTGAACTTTTTTGATTAAGACCAATATCATGGCTTAGGCTGATTATTTTTTGGTCTCATTATTATGAGTTTTGATTGACTCGGTTTTATTATAACTTATTACTGAGGATGGTGGAGTAGTATGCTTTGAGGCGACTCGGGCAGAATGACTCGGATAGCATGAGCTTGCCAGTACTCGGAATCATTATACACTATGCCTTGATTATAAGGTTATGTGTTACATGATTTTTTATTATTGTTTTGGCTTTGGCTAAACATTTACTTGTTTCACTCGGATGAGTATGATTATTGTAGTTCTCGACTATATGCTTAGTTTGTTTAACTAAACACATAGTCAGGGGCTACACCTAATTAGGCATCTAGCCGATGCATCTAAGTTCATATTTTGGATTATTTTTTGAAGCATTTTCATCCCTTCACAGTCTTGATTATTGGGTGATAAAGCACTCGGAAGACCTAGGCAGAGATGATGGAAGCACTCAGCAATGGAGGCACTCGGCTATGGAAGTACTCGGATGTGTGTTATTTTTGTTTTAGGCTATGATATCTTGTCGACTGTGAAGGTCTCAGGAACTACTGTGGAGATTATGGGTACCATATACCTACACGGCTAGCTTATCCGACTGATATAGGGGATAGGTTATGTGTTGTGATTGTGTAATCGACTAGGACTTAAGTATTATGTTTCCTTGTGTAATAAGGAAAGGCTTATAGTCTTAGTCGGGGATATTGTGGAGTCTAATATAGTATGTTGATTAGGATTCCTAATTGTGAGCCTGCCCTCTAAACCTATATAAGGAGGGTAGGACGTCCCGTGAGGGATAGGAGATTTCAGATTGAGACAATAGCAATAGCTAGGTTTTCTTCATACATCTCGATCAAGAGATCAATAAACCACTCGGCGGAACTAAACCACCGAAACAGGACTAGGGTATTACTTCTCTAGGGAAGGCCTGAACCTCTCTAAACCTTCTTTGTTCACTAACCCATCGTATTAGGCGCTTGATTGCTACCCCAGTTTCTTATTGCCGAAATTAGGTTTCGACAGTCTTCACCGTCAGTTGCCTTCATCACTGCCAACTGGTTTCTTCGCCTCCACGGTTGGTGTACTCCGCCGCGTCATTGCTGATGGCGACATTATCTTCACGCCACCGTCGGTTTTCTTTGCCTCCAAGTTTGGTGGATTTCGTCGTCATTATTGATGACGACATCGTCTTCACGGTCGGTTGCCTTCATGGCCGCTGACTGGTTTCTTCGCCTCCACGGTTGATGGATTATGCCGCCGTTGCTGATGGCGACATCGTCTTCACCGTTGGTTGCCTTTATCGCTGCCAACTGGTTTCTTCGCTTTCACGGTTGGTGTACTCCATCGCCGTTGCTGATGGCGACATAGTTTTCATGCCGCCCTCGGTTTTCTTTGCCTCCACGGTCGGTTGATTCCGCCGTCGTTGCTTATGGCAACATCGACTTCACCGCCAGCTACCTTCGCCACCGTCGACTAGTTTCTTCGCCTCTATGGTTAGTGGATTCCGCTGCCATTGTTGAAGGTGATATCGACTTCACCGTCGGTCGCCTCCGTCGTTGCCGACCGCGCTGTTGTTGATGGCAACAAGAACATTCTCAAAAAATACGAAGTAGTCGAACCAAACCTATCAACAAAAACCGATGTTCTATCTCGCATCTAGTACTAGTCACGCGCAGTCTATTTGTGAAAAGATTGCTACTTACGAACCCCTCGCGAACGTTGTCGGCTTGATCACCCGGCATGATGGTGAATGGGCGTCCGGTATGCTTATAAGTTGTATGTGAAGACATGCTGGTCACATGAGATGCACATGTAATAATCAACTCAAGCGCCCCTAAAAGTGGTCGAGGTATAACTACACCTGGTCCTCGACCAGTGGTTGTAGTGATCCTCACACCACCTCTACGAGTGGTCGAGGTATGACTACACCTGGTACTCGACCAGTGGTTGTAGCGATCCTTTCACCACCTCTACAAGTGGTAGAGGTATGACTACACCTGGTTCTCGACCAGCGGTTGTAGCGATTCTCTTACTACCTCTACGAGTGGTCGAGTGCGACTACACGTGGTCCTCGACTAGCGGTTGTAGCGATCCTCTCACCACCTCTACTAGTGATCGAGAACGACTACACCTGGTCCTCGACCAGCGCTTGTAGCGATTCTCCCACTACCCCTACGAGTGGTCGAGAACGACTACACCTGGTCCTCAACTAGTGGTTGTAGCAATTCTCCCGCCACCTCTGTGAGTGATTGAGTACGAATACACACATGATCCTCAACCAGCGGTGGTAGTGATCTCACCATCTCTACGAATCTTTTACGAATGGTCGAAGTACGACTACACACCTGATCCTCGATCAACGTGGTAGCGATCTCATCACCCTCGTGCATTAATCTCCGCAAGTGTTTATACATATCAAATGTGTAATATTTGTTCGTTGATCTCCTGTTCTTATATCGCTACATCTCGAAGTCGTTTCCTAACGTCCCGTTGCGTTAGCCTGACTAGTCCCCAGGTCTCATAGACCTTGACCGGGAACGCTTGGTACTATTGGACTAGTCAAGTACTGAGGGTCAAACGACCATGTCAGATTGGTCATGTCAGAGTACTCACTGTAACGTATTAACTAGCCGTGTAATCGAAAATTGATTTTCTCAACTTCACGGCTAGGGGCTAGGAACTCGCTGCTTCAGCACCGTCTGTTATAAGATTCAAGTTGTTTTTGTGGAAAACTTTTCACAAATCCAGTTGAGGGCAAGGAAGGGTACCAAACTCTGTTTAGCTGAAGGCAACTCTTGCGAGAGTACTCGTTTATTGTCACACATAGATCCAATTAATTTTCAATGTTTTCAATTCATATTTTCAATTCAGATTATATTACTCTTAAACGTTCGCTTGGGGCTTTTCTATCTAACAATTTGTTCTAAGTAATTGATTTCAGGAAAGTCAAATAGTAGAGCAGTTGGAGACTTTATGGTAGTCAACATCTTGCCTTGACTAGATAAAGCTCAAACCGACATTTCTTTTACTCAACTAAACTAGTCCCAAGGCACACAGTAGTCGAAATTTATTTTCGACTAGATGGACGTTGAATTAGTGAATTCAAGTTCAAGTCAACTTCTCGGTTCAGGAGAAGAGAAGGACCTTGTCGCATACTCTATACTTGCTCAACTGTCTAAGAACGGTTGGATGAGTTCGACAAGGGTTATTGGATAAAGTGATGGTGTATCCGCCGAGATGAAGTTTTTTGACCTCAATCCAAATACAAACAATAGTCACGTTATCTATCATAGTCAGGAAATATGACTTGTTGGCAATTTCATGCCTACTCGGTATTCCAAGAACAGCTGGGTGATTCTGACAATCAAGGATCTTCGGGCTACATGGAAGAGAATGCTAGTTCGATCATTTGCATTGAGGTCGAGGGCTACTGTCAGTATTATAGATAAGGCATACCCAATAGTCTTAAATTGGGCTCGGCGGACCCGCTATATACCAAGTCTTATATGGTATCATGCCTCATATACGAAAAGTATTCCAGATAAGGAAGAAGAAGCAGAGTTCTAGTTGGATACTACAAGGACTACTCGGATCGTATTCATACTTGTCTCTTTAGCTCTACTTGGACAAGAGGACATTTGAGGGTATAAATACAAAACCTCCTAGGAGGAGAGGCAACACGCCAACAAGTCTAGACAGATCTAGACATGCCAAGTCAGAGTAGAAGCTAATACAGATCTAGACAAATCCGGGGTAAGCCTAGACATACCCAATTTGGAACCACAAAGGCCGATAGAGGGATCTAGGGCTACCCCTAATCTTACCAAGTTCATATTCGAGGAAGAAGACTACACTAGCCATCGACTACGTGTTGGAGATCCATGCCGCCAAGCTGACGCCGACTAGATTAGGTCATCCCAAATATTGTACTCGTGTGATACTGATATATAAAGGCAACATCTGCTTCAGCCAACAAGAGTATGGCTGTTATATGTCAGTTAAGGGGACCGAATCTGTCTAAAAATCCCTGTCTCCCGTGTTTTTTACCTTAATCTCGCGTATACCCTGGTACCAACGATCCCCATACTCTACAAACACCGTGATCGGGGTATAACTCGTTGACACTTTCAGCGTGTTACCAAGCGATCGGAGACGTATTGTGCAACTGTTAACCATCTGTGTTGACAAAAAATCCACGCTCGATCGATGATGTCAGATCTGTGTTGACGCGAACCAAGTCGACGAACACACGAAGGCCTAGGATATCTACTTATCTCCAGTGCAGGTTCTAAAATTGATGAGATGCGGGCGTGCCAGACAGTTTGATCCTATAATTGACAAGATATATAAATTTAAAATCAAATAGCCGATCGACCATCAAGCCGATATAGTAATTCCAGCCAATGTCGATACCAGCCGATGTCGATAGGGTTTTAAGTCATCGGCTATATAACCAATGTAGATTCTGACACTTGAGTAAATAGTGATATAAAGACAATCGACTAACAATAATGCAATAAAATAATAATGTAATTCAATAGAAACCAATCGGCTAATAATGGTACGATAGAATAAATATTGATCCGAAGGTTAAAACATACATCAGCTGGAGGTCCGATGTCATTAAATTCAAATGATTAGATAATCAATAAAACTTTTGTTGTCATCGGCTAAATCCAACTTGTATATAATCCTTGTGAGCTGATGCAACATCCAAATAACTAATCGACTGAAACCCCGATGAAACCCTTATTGGCAATCAAAAAGCAAGCTAGAAATTATGGTTCTAAGAATGACTAGGGCTGATGCAGCGCAAAGTATGAAAAGAAATATAAAGTCTAAACAATCAAGCCTTTGATTGATTTTCAGGGTGATTTCTACCTTAGCTAATCTAAATCGACAAAACAATTTAGCCGATACCGGCAAAACCCTAGAAAAGATCTGAACGATACAAGTAAATTGAATAATCGACTTAGATTAACTAAGATATATGATAAATAGGTAGGCAAATATATCAATCGAACCAGAGCGATCCAAAAGGTCAAAGCGATGCAACCTTGAATAACACCAATGTAGCCAATACAATTGCCAGAGCCAACAAAACGTAGGACTTACCCTTTCGCCGGAGATCGAAAGCCGATGCAACCCCGTGTTAGGTGCCAAGTTTCACCGGTTGATAAATAAAAACCTCGGGAAAGAGGGTGACGATGCGCCGAGAGTAATTGTATTGATCGAGAGACAGATTACAATAAACCCCGGATGTACATATTTATACCCATGGGTAGATACTAGTCTTTATTGGACAATACACAAACTTTTCTAAAGATAAAGTAAAAGATACAAGTCCTACTCGAACTCTAAACAATATTTCCTAAAAGTAAAAAGAAACTAACTGACTCTATCTACTTAATAGATAACTTGATTAATTTCTTTAACCAAATCCATCAAGAATCCAACTGCCGGCGACTTGATATGTCCATCGACTAATTTCAGGACTCTGAAGTTGATACGATTCCTAAACCGATGATGACTTCAAAAACGTATGTGCTCAAGAACTCCAAATTGAACGAACCGACATGGAGTGAGCATTGATCAGGGGTGTGAGGGCGTCGCTCCCACTAGATCGGCCAAGGCGCAAGCTAGATAAAACAATATAATATGTCATATATCTCATAATAGTTTAACTTATTTTGGGATGGAGAGTAGACGTTGATAACTTGCATTTTACCCTCTCAAATATAATTATTTTGAGAAAATCCAAGAAATGTCATTGACAAGTGCCCAATTCCTAGAAATACTATTAACAAGCGCGAGTTCCATGAAATGCCATTGTACAAGCGACTTTGTCCCAAAAATATCAACGTCGTTAAGGTCCCGTCCATCCTGCGTTGTTAAATGCATTATTTATCCTACGGAGGGCTGCTAACGGGACCCTAAAAATGATGATATTTTTGAGACAGTCTCTGTATGATAGTATTTTATAAAACTTGTACTATTTCTGAAAATTGAATGCTTGTTAATGATATTTCATGAATTTTCTCAATTAATTTTGGGACGTAGACGGTAAAAGAAAATTCTTTGTGCGTCGAGAATCTCCCCCGTCCGGCCGTCCCCTCCGCGTTAAAAAAAAAAATCCTTCCGTCTCGTCTCGCCTGCGCCGATCGAGCAGAGCAGGGGAGAGGCGCCGTCGTCCTGCTGCATCCTGGTGAGCATCCACAGCCTCTCTCATTCATCTGTCTCTTCCACCCACTTTTATCTCGATTTTGCTTGCGTTAACCCTAGCTTCTCTTGTAGATCTGGAAGAAGCTTTATTTCCTTAATTCCAGAGCCCCCCACCCACAAAAGAAAATTGGTGGATTCAACTGAACCCCCCATGTCCCAAGATGGATCCGCCCATGGCGCCAGCGCCGCCCTTCACCCACTTCACCGCACCCTTCGCAACTCCGGAGGTACGTTCTGTCGCTGCCGGACGCCCGCGGTCTGCGGCGACGAGCGTCTCCGCGCCCTACGCAACGTGGCAAGGAGGAAGGGGCTGCGTCTCCGCCGGACACCCGCGGCGCCCTGCGACGACGACCGCATCAGCGCCCTCTCCGACGATGTGCTTCTCCTCATCCTGCGGCGGCTCGACAGTACTCGCGCCGCCCTCGCCACCGCGACGCTCTCCAAGCGCTGGGCCCGGCTCCTGCGCTGGCTTGACACCCTCGATTTCATGGTCAGTGAAATACTCCCGCCGCGCTACTGCCAGTGCATCCAACTCCACCAAGGGACTGGTCTTATTCCGTATCCCGTTGATGTCAAGGTTCTCGTTGCAATTATCAAGCGGTACGAGCGCCTTGCCATGCGAAACATGGCCTCCTCCATCAATAACTTGTTAGACGCGGATGACAATCATGATTGTGCTGGCCAAGCTCATCGGAGGGTCGGTGTGCTGCGGGTGGAGTTCTTTGCCACTCACTACACTGATCTTATGAACCGCTTGATCACCAAGGCTGTGGATTCTTGGGGAGTCAAGGATCTTGAAGTTTTTGCTAAGCCTGCATATTGGACCGAACGGTCTCTGCGGCGGATTTTCCACAGATTTCCTCACCATGGTCTCTGCATTGAGCCCCACAAGTCCTGCCTGAGAAGCCTGAAGCTAGGAGGTTGTATCATTCCGCCATTGCAGGGGTTTCAAGCTCTCACCGAATTGACCTTGCAAGACCTGCGAAAATCCGTGGCCAAAGCATCCTATGAAGATGTGTTTAACTCATGCCCCCAGTTGCAAGTGCTACACCTCAAGTCATGCTGGTGGGCGGACCAGGGCATTCTGGTTATCAATGCCCCCAGGTCAAGGATCAAGCAGCTTATCGTGGAGTTTTGCAGCGTCATCGCGCTACAATCTCTTGGGATGCTTGAGAGCATAGCTATCAGGGAGACTTGGGTGAGGTACAATCACTCCTTCTCGCACCTTATGCACATGAACCTTAACTTACGCCATGGTTACAGAAATCGTCTACGTAACTTATGTTTTAATTGGGACTTGAACATCGAGCAGTTTCTTGGATTCACCCAAAACATAACCAACCTGGTTCTACGATTCACTGGATATGGGAGATGGTTCGTGCCATCGTGCCCCTCGTTGTTGCTGGTTAATCTCAGAAGGCTCCTGATTGCTGATGTGCCTTCTTCATGGGATGTCTCTTGGCCTCGCCTCCTGCTTGAAGCAGCTCCATGTTTGGAGAGCCTTCACATCCATATCACCCCTTGGGATGATGACCATTGTGATGAAATCATTTGGATGCCATCCACTTTGCAGCATGGAAAGCTTAAGGAATTGGTTGTAGCTGGCTTTGAGGGAACAGAGAGACAGGTTTACTTTGTTAACTTTGTGATGGGAGTATCAACGGTATTGCAGCTTGTTGCTCTGTTTAGGTATGGGCGTGTTGAAGAAATGGGGCGTTGGGATTGGAAAATTGTGAGGCAGCAACACCGTTGGAGCGATGAGGAGAAAACCCAGATTCTGAACCAGTTTGCCAATAGAGTTTCTTGCTCAACAACTCCAGTTCAAGTAGTTCTAGAGTGATCTGTCATGTTAATGTTTTATTACAAGGCTGTAAGTTATAAAGCATGTATCTGTTATGTTAATGTGTTACTTGTTTACAATGCTTTAAGTTATACTGCATGCATTATGATCTTAATTTATTTCTGTGTGACTTCTTATTAGTTATTTTTACAGAAACACTGTTTTTGTTATTATGCCTTGTATGCATGTTCTTTTGTATTTAAGTGGAGCCTTCTGTTTGTTCTCTACTCCTCTTCTCTCAAGTTTTACATTTTTTTGAGAGGTTCTCAAGTTTTACTTTTGCATCATAGGACACCAAGTCATAAGTTTCATGAGAGATATGTCTTTTGTAACTGACGTGAACAAGATGATTAGTGTTCATAGATTCTTATGACAATGGGGTCAATGTCTCACCGAGTCACCGGTCATATTTTATTGTGCAAGGGGATGTGCCTTGGTAATTAATGACTTCCGTGTGCAGGATATTCATTAGAATCATTTATAAAAGATAAGATCAAAACTAACTAGTGTGCAGTTTAGTTTCATTCTAGGACCTCTTCAACTTGGTCCATTGAACAGCAAACCCCCTGTCTGGTCTGCTCCTGCACGGTTAGCTCCTCCTCATCACTCCAGGTACATTTCTGGCTTACCATCTCCCATTCACCTAGCCCTTTGTCCTTGACATGTTCATGCTTGAGCAGAACAACACGGCGCAACGCCATGGATGCTTCCATGATATGCCTCACAAGCTGAACCTGTCTTTCTTTCTTGATCTGAAAACCAATGACCACCAACTCGTCTGGATGACAATGCAGTGCTCTTGAGGGCTCCTGCTCCCACACTATCTCCAACTTCCGACGAAAGGCCGTCTCATCATCGTCTTCACAATGTTGGGAAAAGTGGACATGGAGTCTCTCAAGCGATGGAGCCTCCTCAACAAGGGCACGTATCCATGTGGCATCCCAGTGCGGCGGCATGTCGACAACCAGCAGCTTCCTCAGGCTGGGCATCTCTAAGAAAGGACTCTCCGGCGCGACCCATATTTGAGGTCCAGTCAGCCGCAGCATGAGATCTGTCATGTTAATGGCGGCCATGCAGAAATAGCTGAGCATGGACAGCACGGCGTCACGCTTCCACGTCTCCAATAATGGCTGCAAACCATCCCCTTCCTGTTGGCCTATGTTGAAGGTGAGTTCCGGCACCACGTCACCCTCTTTGGCCCAGGGATTTTGTGCCTGCTGCGAATATGTGCGTCTCCATCGGTTGTGACCCTTTCATGGATCTGGCTTCTTGGTCCTTGCTCATCTCTGTTTCTTTGCTTGAATCCCCATTCTCTGATTTCTTTTTATTTGTTCTTTGTGTGTGTGCAGGACAGCAGGAGCGAGAGGGTCACAATGGTAGAGAGCATCTTGCAGATTGGCTGTATGGTGAGCAGATGAATCTGTGGTAATGCCTTGTCCAATAATTAGTAAATCTTTGTTCACTGCAAAATACAAATTTATATCCCTGGCTCCTCCCCCCCGAACGCGATCGCACCAAAGTTCCCATCTCCTTATAGAGTAGATTATCATGAGCAGATATTTTACCAATAGTGTATTTTTTCCACCGTTGTGTTTAGTAGTATTGCCTTCAGCAATGCATCGGAAGCTGTTATGATCCAGTGTTCAAATAATCAAATTTATTAGGATAACGAAACCTTATCGAGAACTTGGATGTCGTCGATATTGGTTGTGGTTTTTTTATTACTGTGATATGAGTTTAATTGTCGAATATAAGCTAGCAAAGAAAACTGGGATTAGCTCATTTTTTTGGCTTGGGATAACATATGCCAGAGAAGAAACTTGTAACTAATTAATTGTGCGGTGGCAGCTCAATTTTTTCGCATATGCTTTGTTCATGTTGGATCTCGTTTTTAGTTTGAATTGCTTAATGACTATAAGTAAGTTAATTATTATCAGACACCCTTTTTTGGGGGATAACAACTGTGTTCTCTTCAATTAATAAGAAAGTATCATTTTTGTGGCAAGCAATTTTAGTCTTATTGAACTGTTACTAATACTTAAGTGTATGAGTCCATTGATATTACAGAACCCTTCAGTTTTATTTACAATGAAAGGGTTATTATTCGAGATGTTAATAACCAAATAGGAGACATGGTAGTGACCTGATTTTGTTTAAATCTTGAAGAGTTAGGAGTAGGAAATTGATGGAGCTCTTGCTTGCCTTCCCAATACCCCCCAATCTAATCATTGTAGATTCCACAAGGGCTATCTATAGAGATAGGTTATCCACCGTTCCACTCGCAACCCGAAGAAATTATTTTAAATGAAAATAACTACAGATTACGTAAATTTGATGTCCCTTACAAGAACCTAGACATGCTAATGGTAACTTTCCAATGTCTAACTTGCATCCTCATTATTTTAGCTTCGGGATTTGGGTGGACATATTTTGCCTACACATAAGTTATCAGTTGGGATATTGTTTTCTTGTGTGTTGTTAAAATTTAAAAGATATTTATGATGTTTATAACCTACAGAATGATGCCTGTAAGTGTCCGGATGGGTTCAATGGTGATGGAGTCCACAAATGTGAAGGTAAGAATCAAGTTCTGAACTCTGTTGCATCGTTGGATGTGCTTGCCCATCCTGCAAAGCTGCGTGTTTAGGGAAATATCACTCACTGGCCAATGGCCATGCGACCTTCTTGTGGTCCATTTGTGCTGATGTGAAATATTTTGACACATTGATGAATGCAAGGAACGGACTGCATGCCAATGCAAGGAATGTAAATGCAAGAACACATGGGGAAGCTATTAGTGCGGGTGCAGTGGCGGCTTGCTTTACATGAAGGAGCATGATATATGCATAAGTATGTCCCTCCATCTTCTCATGCATCTTCCTCTATATTCCTGTCTGACAGGCCACCACTTGTATTCATATACTTTAATCAGTCTTTACAGGTCATAATTCCCTGCTCGGTTGTAGTCTATCTAATCCTACATTATACACATACTGTTTGATAAGGTGCTCCAGTAGCTCCTGAATCCACTCAGGTGATCTATATTTTCTTTTAGCAGCATTATGGATGTTAGTAAAACTTAAAATAGATCTGGTACAGTCTGCGTGCATAGCGCCTTCATAGCTTTATATAAATAAGCTGAAACTTGAAGGAATCGCTCGATTTTCTTCCTTTTTCATAAGATTGATACTGTAATAAAATGTGAGGCTTTACTATTATGTCTATGTATTCTGCAAATGATTCATCTCTGTATCTGGGTTAGAAAACAAAATATGATTCTCCGGAGCACATCCTGAATTTCACCGGCGCACATCTTTTTCAAATGATAGCCTAGCTTGAACTAAGTGTGATAGAATTATATAGCATCTTTGGTTATCAATGTCCTTGCGTGCAGCGAATCTAGAGACTCGGATGATGAAGATGGGAACACCTGCATCTGTGTCATCCAATAAGCAGACCCTAGAGATCATCCCTATAAATTCTCTGAAAGGAAAACTGGAAAACTGATTGTCTGGTTCAGCCATTAGCTGTTTATTTTCAGTAGAGAGAACAGAGATCCCCCCATTGTGTTGTTGGATTATCTGGATGGAATTGGCTTCTGTTGTACCAGCAGCAGCTTCAACAGTACATGTTGCAAATGCATAGCTTTAGATTATAGTGATGGAATAAGTCTAGTGCTGATTGATCTTAGTCTTTGTGTGCTTTTGGGATGCTCTAGGACAGCATCTCCTTTTTGCTAGCATCTCCTTTTTTGCTTTTTAGACTAGCATGTAAGACTAGCATCTTAGACTAGCATTTAGACTAGCATCTAAGACTAGCATCTTAGACTAGCATCTAGCATCTTTGATTAGCATATGCTTGGCTGCCCACTAGCCTATATATATGTAACACCAACCCCTTTGGTTGAAGCATCTAGGCCTCCGTTGTTATTTTTGGTAATTAATGATAAGCACTAATTGTGGACTAACCATTATCTTTGAGCTATATATTTTAAGTCAGATTCACATCATGTGTGCGCATGGATGATTATCGATGGATTAAAATTGACGGCGCAAAGCAAAAAGAAGAGAAGACGGTAAACTAGTGTTTTCATTTTAAATTGATCGAGGCGTTGGGCGATCAAAATTGTGCTAGTTTATTTATAGCTTTGCCGTACTATTAAGAGGGGTAATGACCTAGCAAAAAAAATGATTTTAATTGCCACATTAGGTCATTATGCATGTAGACTTGTGCTCACTTTTCTTCACACTTGTGTATTCACTATCTCAGCCTGACCAGGGGCGGTTAGACCGGCCATATAGTGGTGGTCTGACCGGAGTTCCCCGGCCGGTCTGACTGTCACCGCGGGCGGTCTGACCGGTCAATAAGGCCGGTCTGACCGGAGGTATTTTGCGGTCAAACCGGCCCCCGGAGGCCGGGATGGTGTTGCTCGGGGTGGCCGATCCAGAGCCGCCAGAGCCGTTTTCGGTCAGACCGAGCTAATCGCGGTCTGACCGAGCCATGGGCGGTCTGACCGGAAGTTTTGCCTCCGGTCTGATCGGCCATGTGGTCCCAGTGCATTTAATGCAGTTCAACGGCTAGTTTTCTAGCCGTTGCGACGTAGTCCGGTCTGACCGGCCACACTATTGCGGTCTGACCGGCAATGCACAGAGTTGGTGGATTTCGTCCCCAACGGCTAGTTTTGGTGGGTGGGAGTATAAATACTCCCCCACCAGCAGCAAGGGGACTCTCTTGGCACCCAATTCATTTGCATACACCCCTTGCACCTCTCACACACATTTGAGCTTAGTGTTCATCCATTGTAGTGATTGAGGTGGTTCTAACCAAGAGTCAAGTGCATTTGCTTCCATTGTAGAGCTAGTGTGGCATTTGATCATCTCCGAGCCGCGTCATTGCTTGTTACTCTTGGAGGTTGCCGCCTCCTAGACGACTTGTGGAGAAGTTGCCCGGTGACCTCTCCGTGAAGATTGTGGAGGAGGCCCGGTGCCGGTTTGTGAGTGGTTTGGAGTTCACCACCTTCAGAGTGAAGGAAGAACTACCCCGAGTGATCGAGGCTTGGGTAGTCCTCTCCGTGGGCCGGCTCCTGCCTTGCCCACTCCTTGACGAAGGGGGCGTGCGGTGGCTTCGTGGTTGAGCGGTGGAGTTGGGCTCGCCTCAACGGGGAGTAGGAAACCGGCAAGTTTCCGAACCTCGGTGAAAAATCTCGTCTCACTTTTGTGCAATTTACATTCCTAGAAACATACTTAAGATCATATTACCCTAGGATCACTAAACCTTGACATAGGAGTGTGATTTACTTTCCTAGAGATACAATTGAGCCACTATCATCCTAGGTTTGCAAAACATAACTTAGTTGCTTAGTTAGACTTGATCCTCACCAAGCCTAGCAACTTAGGTTAGTTTTGATTAGGTGTCATTTAGTTTTTAAATCGCCTATTCACCCCTCCTCTAGTCGACATCTCGATCTTACAAGTGGTATCAGAGCTTGGTCTATCTTGATTGGGCTTCATCGCCTAGAGAGAAGATGTCGAACGAGGTGAACCATATAGGGAAGGCTCCCATGTTTAATGGCACAAACTACTTCACTTGGAAAATTAAAATGTCTACTCACCTCAAAGCTATGAGCTTCCATATTTGGAGTATTGTGGATGTAGGCTTTGCTATCACCGGCACGCCCTTGACGGAGATTGATCACCGCAACCTCCAACTCAATGCCCAAGCCATGAATGCTTTGTTCAACTCTTTGAGCCAAGAGGAGTTCGATAGAGTGAGCAACCTTGAGACCGCATATGAGATTTGGAACAAGTTGGCGGAGATCCATGAGGGCACAAGCGAGTACAAGGATGCCAAGCTTCATTTCCTCAAGATCCAATATGAGACATTCTACATGTTGCCTCATGAAAGTGTGAATGACATGCATGGGAGGCTCAATGTCATTGTGAATGATCTCAAGGGGCTTGGGGCAAACTACACCGATCTTGAGGTTGCCCAAAAGATGCTTAGGGCTCTACCGGAGAAGTATGAGACCCTTGTTACCATGCTCATCAACTCCGACATGTCAAGGATGACACCCGCAAGCCTCTTGGGGAAAATCAACACCAATGACATGTACAAGTTGAAGAAGAAGGAGATGGAGGAAGGCTCACCATCCAAGAAGTGCATTGCTCTCCAAGCCGAAGTTGAAGACAAGGGCAAAGGCAAGGTGAATGAAGCAAATGAGGACTTGGAGGAAGAGATTGTCCTTCTTGCTAGAAGGTTCAATGATCTCTTGGGAAGGAGAAAGGAGAGAGGAAGGGGCTCCAACTCAAATAGGAGAAGAAATAGAAGACCCAACAAGAGTCTCTCCAACTTGAGGTGCTTTGAGTGTGGTGAGAAGGGACACTTTGCTTCCAAGTGTCCTTCCAAGGATGATGGAGACAAGTCATCCAAGAAGAAGAGTGGAGGCCACAAGCTCATGAAGAAGCTCAAGAAAGAAGGAAAGAAGATTGAGGCCTTCATCGGGGAATGGGACTCAAATGAGGAGAGCTTCGCCTCATCCGGATCCGAGGAAGGAGGTAGTGATGATGCAAGCTCCAAGAAGAAGAAGATGGCCGTTGTTGCCATCAAGGAGGCTCCATCACTCTTCGCTCCACTTTGTCTCATGGCAAAGGACTCTTCTAAGGTAACATCTCTTAGTGATAGTGAGAGTGATGATAATTGTGATGATGTTTCCTATGATGAGCTTGTGAGTATGTTTGAGGAGCTCCATGCTTATAGTGAGAAGGAGATTGCCAAGTTCAAGGCCCTAAAGAAGGATTATGCTTCTTTGGAAGTCTTGTATGAGGAGCTAAAGACCTCTCATGAGAGACTCACCATTTCTCATGAGAAGCTTAAGGAAGCTCTTGACAATCTCCTTTCCACTACTCAACATGGAGCTCACATTGATGTTGGCATATCTTGTGATTTGCTTGATGATAATGCTACTTGCCATATTGCTCATGTTGCATCATCTAGCATTTCTATCTCTTGTGATGATCTTATGGATATGTTTAGCTCTAGCTCTAGCTCTTGTGATTCTATTTGTGATGCCTCATTTGTTGTTGAGAACAATGAGCTTAAGGAGCAAGTGGCCAAGCTCAACAAGAGTTTGGAGAGGTGCTTCAAGGGTAAAAATACTCTTGACAAGATTTTGAGTAAGCAACGGTGCATCCTTAACAAGGAGGGACTTGGATTCATTCCAAAGAAGGGTAAGAAATCTTCTCACCGTACCACTCGTTTTGTCAAGAGCAATGGTAAGTATTGCTCCAAGTGTCGCGAGGTTGGGCATTTGGTGGATGATTGCCCCGGTGGTAAGCCTTCTAAGACATGCATGTTTGATTTTCACTATATGCTTAGGAAGGCTCATGTTGGTAGTATTGTTGCTAGATATGTGGGTTCCCCTATACTTGGTGGTAAAAAGAATGCCATTTGGGTGCCCAAAGCTTTGGTTTCTAACCTCCAAGGACCCAAACAAGTTTGGGTACCTAAAAGAGCTTGATCTTTTGTAGGTGAACTACCGCACCGGTGGGAGCCAAGGATGGGACGTTCGTGAGCCAAACCAAGTACATCAAGGATCTACTCAAGAGGTTTGGTTTGGAGGATGCGAAGCCCATCAAGACACCTATGGCAACCAACGGACATCTTGACCTTGATGAGGGAGGTAAACGGTAGATTTAAAGCTTTATCGCTCTATGATTGGTAGCTTGCTTTACCTTACCGCATCTAGACTGGATATCATGTTTAGTGTTTGCATGTGTGCACGGTTTCAAGCCGCTCCTAAGGAGTGTCACTTAGTGGCCGTGAAAATGATTCTAAGATATTTAAAGCATTCCTCAACTATTGGCTTGTGGTACCCAAAAGGTGCTAAATTTAAGCTTGTTGGCTATTCCGATTCGGATTATGCCGGTTGCAAAGTGGATAGAAAGAGCACATCCGGTAGTTGCCAAATGCTTGGTAGATCCCTTGTGTCATGGTCATCCAAGAAACAACTCCGTAGCCCTCTCTACCGCCGAGGCGGAATATGTTTCGGCGGGTAGTTGTTGTGCCCAATTGCTTTGGATGAAACAAACCTTTTTGGACTATGGCATAACCTTCACCAAAACCCCACTCCTATGTGACAATGATATTGCCATAAAGATAGCCAATAACCCGGTCCAACATTTTAGAACCAAGCATATTGACATTCGCCATCACTTCCTAAGAGACCATGTTGCCAAGGGTGACAGCCATTAGCCACATAAGAACCGAGGATCAACTAGCCGACATCTTTACCAAGCCTCTTGATGAAACCTGCTTTTGCAAATTGAGGAATGAGTTAAATGTCAGACTTCTCTAATGTGGCTTGACATTGTGCACCATGGTTGCTTCTTATTCATATTGTATATTTGCTCTCATTTGCTCTTATGCTTTGGATTTATTGCCATTTGGTTTTTCTTTGCGAAAATGGAGCATGTCACATTAAGGGGGAGTTTTGCTCTCTTGCATGTGCTCTACTTCCTTTTATGTGTGAGCAAATCAACTATAAGTGCTAATAGTGCTTTCAAAATGCCCAAGTCAACATAAGTCAAAACTTTCACAAAATAAATGTAATTTGAAAATTATCTCTTGGAATTTGGTTGAAAATGTTCTCTATATGTTTTCCAAGCCTCATATTGCAAGAAAAATGATTTTTGAATGAAAATGCCCTTTTTGGCCCTCTTTTGAAGAAACTAGATTCTTAGTTTTGGCCAAAATGAAATTTATCCCCAAAATGAGATTGAGAAGGAATTTGAGAAAAGTTTCAAAACAAAATTGGTAGAG
The DNA here is from genome assembly GCA_008326285.1 of Oryza officinalis. NCBI lineage: Eukaryota > Viridiplantae > Streptophyta > Magnoliopsida > Poales > Poaceae > Oryza > Oryza officinalis. The sequence goes on from BDMV01000005.1 coordinate 41,065,285, forward strand.
AGGAGGATTTGAAATGTTTTTGGTATGCAAACCTATTTCAAAAACCAAATATTTCAAAAGTTGTTTGAAAATCAAATTCGCCCAAAAACCCCTAGACCATAAAATGTCACCTCCTAGCACTTAAGTGAGTTAAGTTGCAAATCATTATAATTCTCAATTATTATGCATGGTTAGCAATATTTCAACTCATACATTTCAAAATTGCTCCAAAAATTAAAATTTTATTGGATCTTATTGTGTGGGGGTTGCCGGCTTGTGCAAGGGCTGTGCACAGCCAGCAGGGGGCCTGGCGGTCTGACCGGCGCTATATGCGCGGTCTAACCGGCCAGGTGAGGCGGTCTGACCGGCGTCTAGCCTCTGGTCTGACCGGCCTATCAGGTGGGCCCAGGGTTTTTACCCCTTCTTCTTCTACCCGACTCCTCTCTCCTTCTCATCCCCTCACTTCTCCTACCCGAAAAACAACCCTCTCTCTCTTCCCTCAAGCCCTAGCCACCTCTCTCCACCAAATCCCTCCGGTTCAACCGTCAAAATCACTCCGGTTACACCGTAAGTGATTCTCCTCCGCTTCCTCTCTCTATTCCATGGATTACTTCGCGTTTTTGTTGATTTTGTGATCCATGGCATGGAACCCTAGGTGAAGGAAGAGGTGACTTCGATTTGCACCAATAGAGGGTAGTTTCTTGTGCAAATTCAACTCCTTTCAACCGGTAATCACTCTCTTTCATCTTGTGCACATCAAATCGGTTTATTTCAATCTCTAGGGTTAAGGGTAGTTCCTCCTTCTATGTCAATTTTTGATGAAATAGACCTATCCTTTGTTGTTCTTGCTCATTGTCTTATGCAAACTTTGGTCCTAGCATGTTTTAGATTCACTTTGTGTTTGTGGAAAGTTTGGTGTTTGAGCTCCCTGCCATCGGCGGTCTAACCGACCTGATGTCGTCGGTCTGACCGGCCTGTGACGTCGGTCTGACCTGCCTGATGCCGTCGGTCTGACCGGCCGTTGTCGAGCGGTCTGACCGCCCTTGACAGGCAGTGAACTTCTCTTCTTCCACATATTCAAGTGCTCTCTAAATAGTTGCTAATAACCTATCATCCTTTGCTCTATGACAGTAATGCCTTCCCGCACTCGCCACGGTCGTCGTGCGCCCACTCCGGATCCCGTGAGTGAGCCTGAAGAGTCGAGCGGAGAGGATTATGCTCAAAGTGATGAAGAAGTCGAGGAAAATGTTGAGGGGGCCAGTGAGGAGGAAAGTAGAGATGATGACAGTGGTAGTGGGGAGGATGAGGATGCAGAAAGTGATGAGATACAAATTGATCCCTCCATCCAGTTTGTGGTGAACATGAGGAATCCTGCTCAGTATACCATATTGAGGCATCATGATCAGTTCTTGAGGCCTAGAGACACCACAGATCCCCGGTTCCACACCGCCTTTCAGAAGACAGTGTATGAGTAGGTTTACGAAGGGAAAGCTTTTGCGGATCACAAGTGGATTTCTTGGAGAGATATCAATGAGACCCCAGAATTTGAGAGCTTGCATGATCTATTCAAGACAGTTGGCATTGACCGAATTGTGACCCTCAAGCAAGATTACAACGAGGACTTGATCCGCCAGTTTTATGCTACAGTGTGGGTGGCTGGAGATTATAGTGAGATGAAGTGGATGTCTGACACCCTCTAGTGTTCTATCTCTCGGCGGCAGTTCCGGAGGCTCCTCAACATTCGCTTGGATTTTGGAGATGATTTGCATGAGGAGCACACTCACAATCCGCTCTTCATAGACTATCTCTCTCAGTTCTATGAAGATGGAGTGCGGTACACACATGGGAAGGTTGCAGGCTTGAGGACTATCCCCAGTGTGGTAAACAGAATTGTGAGAGCCACCATCCTCCCTCGCCTTGGTAACAATGATGATATTAGGGGGGTGGCTTGGCACGTCATAGATGCTATCATTCAAGGTCGTCAGTTTGACGTTGTATCTCTCATAATGCAAGAAATTGCTATCTCCAAGGGCACTTTCACTCAGGGGATCTATTATGCGCCATATATCATGAGATTGATACAAGACAAGCTTGGGGCTGTCAGGCACAATTTAAAGAAGCACAAGCAGTACAAGCCCCGCCTTCAGCTTGGAACTCCCCGTGCTCCTAGGACGGTGCCCTCTTCTCACCCTGGAGCTAGCTCAAGCTCGGCACCTCCTCCTCCTCATGGGTATGATCCAAATGCTTTCTTCAATCCTCAATATGCTTACTTTGGGATGCCTCCACAAGACTACTTCGACCCGGTGCTTGGGGCCATCAATGCCCTCAGTGATGGCATTCAGAGATTATCTACCGGGCATGAGGCAATGTATGAGGATGTGAGGGGCATAAGATCTGAGGTTGGTAGGATATCCCAGCACATGTCTACTTTGGACCGACGTATGACTACCTTGGAGAACTCTCATGCCTATGTTTTCTCTCGACGCCGTGGTCCCTCCGGTCCATCTCACTACCCTATCTCCCGTCCTCCTCCGCCTCCTCAAGAGTGAAGATTTTTGGTCCTTGATGCCAAAAGGGGGAGAAGAACGTCTCCTAGGCTGTTTTTTATCTTCGGGATGGAACTAATAGTAGTGAGGTTAGTTACCTCCTATCTAGTAGGCTAAGGTGGTTGGGCTATATTATGTAATGGGTATGGACTATTACTCTATCTTGCGTGTTTTTATCGTTTTGTTTAACTCTTGTAAGATTTAGGCCCTTCGTGGTCTTGTAATAGCCTTTGTTTATTTGTGAGCCCTCCATGGATGAACTATTGTTAGTTGGATGCTTATGATTTATGGATGAACTTGTGCTATGATGGATGGTGGATGTGAGTTTGATATTTTTTGTGACCATCTTATGCAAATTGGTTAATCCATATGTGAAGTTCACATTGTATGTTCCATATGTGTTTGTGCTTTGTTGAAATGTGAATGAGAGTGTATTTGTTCCATATTTGTTATTTATGATTGATATGCACTTGTTTAGGGGGAGCGTTTTCATTTCATTGCAAGATGTCCTTGTGTTCTATGTTTGATTATATATTTTTGTGGTGTTTGTCATCAATTACCAAAAAGGGGGAGATTGAAACATCTAGGCCCCCGTTGTTATTTTTGATAATTAATGACAAGTACTAATTGTGGACTAACCATTATCTTTGAGCTATATATTTAAAGTCAGATTCACATCATGTGTGCGCATGGATGATTATCGATGGATTAAAATTGACGGCGCAAAGCAAAAAGAAGAGAAGACGGTAAACTAGTGTTTTCATTTTAAATTGATCGAGGCGTTGGGCGATCAAAATTGTGCTAGTTTATTTATAGCTTTGCCGTACTATTAAGAGGGGTAATGACCTAGCAAAGAGATGATTTTAATTGCCACATTAGGTCATTATGCATGTAGACTTGTGCTCACTTTTTTTCACACTTGTGTATTCACTGTCTCAGCCTGACCAGGGGCGGTCAGACCGGCCATATAGTGGTGGTCTGACCGGAGTTCCCCGGCCGGTCTGACCGTCACCACGGGTGGTCTGACCGGTCAATAAGGCCGGTCTGCCCGGAGGTACTTTTGCGGTCAGACCGGCCCCCGGTGGCCGAGATGGTGTTGCTCGGGGTGGCCGATCCAGAGCCGCCAGAGCCGTTTTCGGTCAGACCGAGCTAATCATGGTCTGACCGAGCCGTGGGCGGTCTGACCGGAAGTTTTGCCTCCGGTCTGACCGGCCATGTGGTCCCAGTGCATTTAATGCATTTCAACGGCTAGTTTTCTAGCCGTTGCGACGTAGTCCGGTCTGACCGGCCACACTATTGCGGTCTGACCGGCAATGCACAGAGTTGGTGGATTTCGTCCCCAACGGCTAGTTTTGGTGGGTGGGAGTATAAATACTCCCCCACCAGCAGCAAGGGGACTCTCTTGGCACCCAATTCATTTGCATACACCCCTTGCACCTCTCTCACACACATTTGAGCTTAGTGTTCATCCATTGTAGTGATTGAGGTGGTTCTAACCAAGAGTCAAGTGCATTTGCTTCCATTGTAGAGCTAGTGTGGCATTTGATCATCTCCGAGCCGCGTCATTGCTTGTTACTCTTGGAGGTTGCCGCCTCCTAGACGGCTTGTGGAGAAGTTGCCCGGTGACCTCTCCGTGAAGATTGTGGAGGAGGCCCGGTGCCGGTTTGTGAGTGGTTTGAAGTTCACCACCTTCAGAGTGAAGGAAGAACTACCCCGAGTGATCGAGGCTTGGGTAGTCCTCTCCGTGGGCCGGCTCCTGCCTTGCCCACTCCTTGACGAAGGGGGCGTGCGGTGGCTTCGTGGTTGAGCGGTGGAGTTGGGCTCGCCTCAACGGGGAGTAGGAAACCGGCAAGTTTCCGAACCTCGGTGAAAAATCTCGTCTCCTTGTCTCATTTGATTGTCGCATTTACTTTTGTGCAATTTACATTCCTAGAGACATACTTAAGATCATATCACCCTAGGATCACTAAACCTTGACATAAGAGTATGATTTACTTTCCTAGAGATACAATTGAGCCACTATCACCCTAGGTTTGCAAAACATAACTTAGTTGTTTAGTTAGACTTGACCCTCACCAAGCCTAGCAACTTAGGTTAGTTTTAATTAGGTGTCATTTAGTTTTTAAACCGCCTATTCACCCCTCACTAGTCGACATCTCGATCTTACATTGGTATGGCTTGGAGTTAGTGAATGAAAGAAAACCAGAAAATTGCCCCATCTTGAGTGTCATCCTCTGCTCAATGAGAGTAACCATTGAGATATTAACATCTGGTATCAGAGCCACACTTTCCTGTAGGCTAAACATCTTCTGTTCCGCCCCTTCCCTAGCTCGGTTGAGCTCTCAGCTAGCAGCGGCGGCAGCACCGGTTACACCTCCTTTCCCCTTTCCTTCCCCCTCACCACGCAGCAGCCTCCCAGAGGCGCGCCATGTCCGACGCTCGGTCTCGGCGTTGGGTCGCCTCGAGCACTCGGCGTCAGCAGGACGCCGAGCTCGGCGTCAGCAGAAGAGCAGCGGGCAGAGCAGTGGGCAGCAGCCCACCCCCACGGCGGCGGCGGTGACCCAAGGGACCGCGCGCCCGCCGAAGGCGACCAGGCCGGGCGCAGGCACGAAGGTAGCCCCCCCGAGAGGCGCGGTCGCGGCAGCCCAGATGGGCGTGCGCGCGCCGGTTTTTCCCCTGACGGACGCGACGAGCGCGACCTCAGGCGCGGCCCTCACGTCGACCCAGCGCTGGAGGAGATCCAACGGCTGCGTGAGAGGGTCGCCCAGCTCGAGGTGAAGCTGGAGTTCAATCGCCAGCGCGGCGGTTGGGACGACGGAGAGCGCGACCTTCACAGGCGGCGCCGCTCTCCCTCCCCAGGCCGACACCACGGGGTCCAGGCTATCGTCAGGGAAGTCGGCCCTGGCGGTGGGTGGCCTACCCTCACCAAGACCAACTACATCGAGTGGGCTGCGGTGATGAGGGTACGGCTCCAGGTGCGGCACATGTGGGAGGCAGTCCGGTACGGCGATGTCGACTACAACGAGGATCGACGGGTGCTGGATGCCCTCATCGCTGCAGTCCCGCCCGAGATGCAGTTCTCGCTTTCCCAGAAGCGGACTGCCAAGGAGGCTTGGGACGCCATCGCTGCAGCATGCATCGGCAGCGACCGCGCTCGCAAGTCTACACTGCAGGCACTCCGCAAGGAGTGGGAGAACCTGGCCTTCAAGCCAGGTGAGGATGTTGATGACTTTGCCCTTCGTCTCAACACTCTTTTGCAGAAGATGGTGCAGTACGGCGACGACACCTACGACGAGGAGAGAGCGATCGATAAGCTCTTCCGCTGCGTCCCAGAGAAGTACAGGCAGATCGCTCGCTCGATCGAGTCTCTGCTGGACCTCTCCACGATGTCGATGGAGGAGGCGTTAGGCCGCCTCAAGGTCGTCGACGGTGATGAGCCACAGCCTCTCTCGGGGCCTATCACCATTGGCGGGAAGCTCCATCTCACTCGGGAGCAGTGGGAGGCCTCTTAGGGTGACGGGAGGAAGGGGGAGTCTTCTTCCTCGACAGGCGGCCGCAAGGCGCGCAAGGCGCGCGGAGGTGTCCAGCTGCGGTGGGCGCGAAGACGCGCCGAGGGTGGCGCTCGCAGAGGCGTCCAGGGCGGCGCCGTCAACAACCACAAGCCGGCACGAGACGACACCTGCCGCAACTGTGGCAAGCTTGGCCATTGGGCCAAAGACTGTCGACAGCCACGTCGCGGCCAGGCCCACGTTGCACAGGTGGAGGAGGAAGAGCCGGCTCTGCTCCTGGCACACGCAAGCATCGAGCTATCTCCAGCGGCACCGGCCGCAACAGCTTTCCTCCACCTCGACGAGCCGAAGGTACACGCGTTCCTCGGCAACAGCTCCAGCAACGACAAGGCTGATGGGTGGTACCTCGACACCGGCGCCACCCATCACATGACTGGCCGGCGGGAGTTCTTCACCGAGCTTGACTCCAGCGTCCGAGGCTCCGTCAAGTTTGGGGATGCCTCCGGCGTGGAGATCAAGGGCGTCGGCTCCGTCACCTTCTCCGCCAAGTCCGGTGAGCACAGGCTACTTACCGGAGTCTACTACATCCCCGCGTTGAAGAACTCTATCATTAGCGTGGCACAGCTGGATGAAAACGGCTCTCGCGTGCTGGTCGAGCACGGAGTCATGAGAATCTGGGATCGCCGTCGCCACCTCCTTGCCAAGGTAACCAGAGGCACTAATCGACTCTACATCCTCGGCGCGCAGGTGGCACAACCAGTTTGCCTCGCCGCTCGTCGGGACGACGAGGCGTGGCAGTGGCACGAGCGCTTCAGGCACCTCCACTTCGAGGCCCTGAAGCGGCTCAGTGCCAAGGAGATGGTGCGAGGCCTGCCATGCCTTGACCACGTGGAGCAGCTCTGCGACGTCTGCGTCCTAACAAAGCAGAGGCGGCTCCCCTTCCCTCAGCACACGAGCTTTCGAGCCAAGGAGCGGCTCGAGCTTGTGCACGGGGACTTGTGTGGCCTAGTGACACCGGCCACACCAGGAGGACGACGTTACTTCCTGCTGCTCGTCGACGACCTCTCCCGCTACATGTGGGTGATGGTCCTCGACAGCAAGGGAGAGGCTGCGGACGCCATCAGGCGCGCGCAGGCTGCTGCGGAGGCGGAGTGCGGCCGCAAGTTGCGGATGCTGCGCACCGACAACGGCGGGGAATTCACGGCGGCTGAATTCTCGTCGTACTGCGCTGATGAGGGCATTCGGCGCCACTACACCGCGCCGTACAGCCCGCAGCAGAACGGCATCGTCGAGCGGCGCAACCAGACGGTTGTGGGGATGGCTCGGGCTCTCCTCAAGCAGAGGGGGATGCCGGCCACCTTCTGGGGAGAGGCGGTGGTGACGGCCGTCTACATCCTCAACTGCTCGCCTACCGAGGCCCTCGATGGCAGGACACCGTACGAGGCTTGGCATGGGCGCAAGCCGGCGGTCTCCCACCTGCGGGTCTTCGGCTGCCTCGCGTTCGCCAAGGAGCTTGACCACATCGGCAAGCTCGACGACAGGAGCACCCCAGGGGTGTTCATCGGCTACGCGGAGGGCTCGAAGGCCTACCGCATCCTCGACCCGGAGACACAGCATGTGCGCACGGCGCGCGACGTAGTGTTCGACGAAGGGTGAGGGTGGGTATGGGACAAGGCGGTGGACGATGGCTCAACCTCGACGTACGACGACTTCACTGTCGAGTACGTCTACTTCGAGAGAGCTGGGGGAGTAGGCAGCTCTTCTTCACCGAGCGTGTCTACCCCAGTACCCGAGCTTCCACCGACTTCGGCAGCGACACACTCTCGAGCTACGACTTCGGCTGCGATGAGCTCTTCGCCGACACCACAACCGCCGGCGATCCCACGCGCTCCAGCACCTACAGCCACTCCTCCGGGCACGCCTACTCCGACACCAGCTCGTGTTGAGCGTAGCCCGGTGGAGTTCGCTACTCCGCTCTCCCACGACGGGGAGCGCATCGACGCGTACCACGACGGCGAGCAGCTACGGTACCGTACGATGGAGGACCTTCTCGGCAATCAGCCGGTGCCAGGACTGGTGCCTCGCGACCTGGAGGCGCAGTTGCACCTTGCGTGCGACGACGGTGAGCCTCGGTCTTTCGCAGAGGCCGAGAAACACGCGGCATGGCGTGCCGCGATACAGTCGGAGATGGACGCACTTCAGGAGAACCGCACCTGGGAGCTTGCTGACCTCCCTCGTGATCACCGCGCGATCACCCTTAAGTGGGTGTTCGAGCTGAAGAGGGATGAAGCTGGAGCCATTGTCAAGCACAAGGCTCGCTTGGTGGCACACGGCTTCGTGCAGCAGGAGGGGATCGACTACGACAATGCCTTCGCTCCCGTGGCACGGATGGAGTCCGTGCGACTCCTTGCGCTGGCTGCTCAGGAAGGCTGGGGCGTCCATCACATGGACGTCAAGTCGGCGTTTCTGAACGGCGACTTGAAGGAGGAGGTTTACGTGCACCAGCCGCCGGATTTGTGATCACCGGCAAGGAAGGCAAGGTGCTACGCCTGCACAAGTCCCTCTACGGCTTGCGGCAGGCATCGAGGGCGTGGAATGCCAAGTTGGATTCCACGCTCAAGGGGATGGGCTTCGAGCAAAGCCCGCACGAGGCGGCCATCTACCGGCGGGGCAATGGAGGAAATGCCCTGCTGGTGGGTGTCTACGTCGACGACTTGGTGATCACCGGCACCAAGGATGCGGAGGTGGCGGCGTTCAAGGAAGAGATGAAGGCCACCTTCCAGATGAGTGACCTAGGGCCTCTCTCCTTCTACCTGGGGATCGAGGTGCACCAGGATGACTCCGGGATCACGCTTCGACAGACCGCCTACGCCAAGCGCGTCGTTGAGCTGGCTGGGCTCACCGATTGCAACCCAGCCCTCACTTCGATGGAGGAGAGACTGAAGCTGAGCCGCAACAGCACGGCGGAGGAGGTGGATGCTACACAGTACCGGCGTCTTGTGGGGAGCCTTCGCTACCTCACCCACACACGGCCGGACTTGGCCTTCTCCGTCGGCTCGTCAGTCGGTTCATGCAGCGACCGACAACGGAGCACCAGCAGGCCGTGAAGAGGATCATCCGCTACGTTGCGGGGACTCTCGACCACGGTCTCTACTACCCAAGGTGTCCTGGCAAGGCACACTTCGTCGGGTACAGCGACAGCGACCACGCCGGCGACATCGACACCAGCAAGAGCACGAACGGGATTCTCTTCTTCCTCGGCGAATGGCTCGTTAGCTGGCAGTCGGTCAAGCAGCAGGTGGTGGCCCTGTCTAGCTGTGAGGCCGAGTACATGGCGGCCTCCGCCACTTCGACCCAGGCGCTCTGGCTTGCTCGACTGCTCAGTGATCTCCTCGGCAGAGACACTGGAGCGGTGGAGCTCAGGGTGGACAGCAAGTCCGCTCTGGCCCTGGCGAAGAACCCCGTTTTTCACGAACGGAGCAAGCACATTCGGATGAGGTACCACTTCATCCAAAGCTGCTTGGAGGAAGGGAGCATCAAGGCGAGCTACATCAACACCAAGGACCAGCTTGCGGACTTGCTCACCAAGCCCCTTGGGAGGATCAAGTTCCTTGAGCTTTGCTCCAGGACCGGGATGGTTCAACTGTCCCACAAGACGACGCACAAGACTAAGGGGGAGAATGATGGAATAAGTCTAGTGCTGATTGATCTTAGTCTTTGTGTGCTTTTGGGATGCTCTAGGACAGCATCTCCTTTTTGCTAGCATCTCCTTTTTTGCTTTTTAGACTAGCATCTAAGACTAGCATTTAGACTAGCATCTAAGACTAGCATCTTAGACTAGCATCTAGCATCTTTGATTAGCATATGCTTGGCTGCCCACTAGCCTATATATATGTAACACCAACCCCTTGGTTGGTATGGCTTGGAGTTAGTGAATGAAAGAAAACCAGAAAATTGCCTCATCTTGAGTGCCATCCTCTGCTCAATGAGAGTAACCATTGAGATATTAACATATAGAAGATTCCTGTCAAATCTGATATGTTCTTGTCTGACTTTGTTCTGGTAACCTGGTTGGTGTGTTGTGGTGGCTGCATATAATCAGCATTGCACTGGACTAACTGGATTAGCCGAAATGTGGGCCCCCTCTTTTGTGTATACCCAGTTTGATGGGCTAGGGTGGTCTTAGCTTGGGCCTTGGGCTGCTCTGTCTAACGGTGGACGGACAGCTCAGACTTCCAGACCAACATGATTCATAAGAATTCATAGAAATTGAGCTAATTTTAGATTAAACTGTTCAATTGTATTGGATTAAGCCCTGGATTTCTTCTGAATCCTACTGTAGTTGAGCTAATTTGGATGAAAATCCTGTAAAAGTTCCTGTGAAATTACTAGCCCGCCTACTAGATTTTTTGCCTGTAAAATGACCTTTTATTCATACATCTGTTGATAAAGAGCATCAATGTCTACAAGTATCCTATTGGTAAAACTGAGGGTTCAGCCCATTGGAATCATCATCTTTGCTGCTATAATGGCTACATTAGGTATGCTTGCTTGCAACTTTGCCAAAAAAAGTATGGGGGATTTTTGTAATCTCGTTTGGGGTTTCGACTTGTCGGAGTTGGTAGAGATGACCAGGAGGTTTGATTGATTTGCGTTGATTCGGCGCCCTATGACTATGGTGCATGGATGTTGCACGCATAGTCCATTTTTGGGGTTTAACTGGGGTTTTCAATTTCGAGCTGTGTCATGTGTAGCTGCTGCATTGGACGTGGTGTAGCCTTGATTTCGCTCGCCTACGGCCATGTCATGCCTGGGTTCTGCATAGGGTGTTTGTGATTTGGGAGCTCTTTGTGATTTCGACTCTGGGTTTAATCAGGGGTTTAACAATAGCAAGATGATTTTGGTTTGGTTTGATTCAAACTGGTCAAGGTTCGGTGTTTCGAACGGACGGATGCCATGGGATGAGTGTTTCTACTGTTCCATCTTATTGTTTTTGCTTCAACGCTGCATCTAGTGAACTGTGTTTCGATCAGATTGGTTTTTTCCTTTTGGGATTCGCCTTGTCTCATGCTGAGGGTTATAGCATGAGATGGGCTTTTGCAGGGGTCTATGATGAATCAGAGATTAATTCATCTTTCATGTCGCTTAGATTTTGCCGTTTCATGCGGACTTATGGATGAGATGAATCTCTCGGGAGTTGGGAGTTGTATTGTGGAGCCTGATTTAGTTTGCACTTTTTTTTCTTATTTTGGTTGATTTCATCTGCCTATGAAAAACCGTTCTCGCATATGATTGTGTTTGTTATTTGGTCTGAGCTGCTTCAAGCTTGCAAGTATGTCCGCAACTGTGAACTGATGGGGGTGTTTGTCCTTTTCCTTTGTTGATTCTGTTCTGTTTGCTTATGCATATATTGATTTCATAAGATACTAATGGAAGATTCGGCATTTGAAATTTGGCCTAAGCTTGGTGCTCATCTCGTGTTTCAGTTGATAGGAATTCAGCCGCTTCTCATTTTGGTTTGCTATGATTCACCCTCATCTTTATTTCTTACATGCTTGAAATTTGCTGTGGTTATTGTATTGGATTTCTGCCCAAATTTGTCGAGATGCAATGGGAGAGTTTTAGTTTCATCTACTCTTGCATGAATTGCCTAATGGCAGGGATTTGTGATTCCTATGTGGTCTAAGAGTTGTACTCTTTTCTGCACATGAGAAACTCGCGTGTAGCAACTAGCAATAGCTTTCTGACTTGCCCGAGTTAATAATAATCTTTGATGCATAGTTCCATGGAGCATAGGCATGCATGGGTAAGCCATTTAAAAGGTTTTGGACTAGTGATACTGACTAGGTGTTGGTGTCATGATACGTGGTTATTGGTAGCGATCCTAGTGGATATTTTCATAAAATTTAAATTTATTGTGTTCGCAATTTTCATCTGTTGGTGATTCTGTTGTCTATAGTACGGAGTAAACACATAATTAGTTCTACTCTCTCTACTCTCTAGGACGAAGTGATCGCATATTGACCAGATTCTTGTGTATGTGTGGTACGTTAAGGGTGTGCTTGGTTGGAGGGGATATCCCTGGATGGGAGATGGTGATCCAGTTTTTTATTATGTTTGGTTGGTGGGCAAGGGTGGATAGGACGGCCCGGAGAGGAAATAATCTACGAAGATGCTGGATGAGCGTATCCGGACAAATTGGCTGAACGAGGGTATCCACCTTTGCTAATCTTAATCATTAGTAATTTATTAGCAACAATTAATGCATTTTGTTGTTAATTAGTAATTAACTTGTCAAAATTAGTGTTGATTAGATATAATTAGTCTATTTTGTTATTAATTAGTATAGATTATGGCTATATTAATGATAATTAACATGTTTTATTATTAGTTAATATGTTATAGTTTTCATTCTATCCATTTTTATCCATCCAACCAAACAAGAAACTGGATGGCCCTACAAATAGGTTGCATGATTTCTTTTGTATCTAATATGTGCATTTGATCAACCGCCTATTTGTTTGAGAATTTGTCATCCATGTTTGCAGAGATGGTGGAGGCAATGAATAGTGTGGTAAAGTTAGATGAGGCGCTGACGAAGGAGAGGAACCTCCTCTCAGACTCTCAGTTACAATATAATGTATTGCTATTTGTTGGCGCATTTCAGAAGTATAAAAGGATGCTCAATTTCAACATTGAAATCGTATCTATTGCTACAGACAGAATTGATATAGTACCACACTCGATTTATCGACTGAATGGGTGTTCTTGTGTGTGCCGTTGTAGGGGCGCAATGTGATTATTGAGAGATCCCATAGAGCTCCCAAAGTCACAAATGATGGAGTCACTGTTGCAACAGCGCTAAGAATGTTGGTGCAAACCTGGTGAAGCAAGTTGCTGAAGCTGCTAATAAGGTCGCAGGAGATGGTAAGGGACCTGAGTTGTAGGAAATTCCTGTACTTGAGTAGCCATATGAACCTATCTATTCGATTGAGCTTTGAGCATAGCAGATTAGCACTCCATCTGATTTCTAAGCGGAAAAATCTATATGTAGTAAATTTTGTCTTACTAACACTACATGTCACGCTATGATTATATCTAAATTGTCTATAACTTCCATCTACTTAAATTAAATGGTTGAGATCATTGTTTGTTGGAGTTTTGTAAAAAAAGGTTAGTACGTGTAGCGGTGCTCTCTAATCAACTAGTAATGAATATGTGGTCATGGTAGGTTAATTCTGATGGCATGAATCAAAATATTGATTGTTATAGCAGAAGATGGTAAAGACCAAGTTCTAGAAAATTCATGTACTTTTTTTTATAACTAAATTCCTGTACTTTTTTTCCGATAACTAAATTCCTGTACTTGAGCAGCCATATGAAGTATCTGTTCGATTGAGCTTAGCAAATTAGCAGCAGTTATTTGATTTCCTACTATAGCAGCCCCGAGAAGTCTACTGGGCCTATGTGTACATGGGCTGACATCAGGGCCCAACTTCTCGTTGCTTTCGCTACTGGTACGTAGTGAATTTTTTTTGTTTTTAGATTTTTTTTTAATATTTACAGAAATATTATAGCGCCGGAAAAAATTACAAAAATAGATCCTGCCGCCCTTTGAAAGGGCGGTAAGCTGACGTGGCACACGGCGCCGTGTGCGTCTTGACGGCGCGCACGGGCCGCGGTGTGCAAAATTGCTCCGAGGGCTTGCCGCCCTCTGCAAGGGCGGCAACATCCCTGCCCCCTGCCCCTCCGCCTTCCCGAGTTTACACGCTTTTTTCAAAAATTCCAAAAGAGAACTACTCCGAAAATTTTCATAAACTTAATGACTACACTATCATTTTCAAAAGTTTCGAAAAATATTTTCGGACAACTCCAAAAATATACAGAATCTTATTTTGCTTCCCGAATTCCGAAAATTTTTCGGATAGCTCCGAAAATTTGCAGAAACCTAAATTGGTAGTGTATCTATACCATATTAAAAAGAAAGGAACCGTGGTGTCCGTTCTCACTGAAGCCGCTCCAAATAAAAACGCCTCCCTCTCTCTCGCTCTCTCTTCTCTTCTCTCGTCTCAGCGCCTCACCGAAGCCGCCCGCGCGAGCCGTCTGACCGTCTCTCTCTCCTCATCGTAGCGCTGCTGCTCCTCCCGCGCCGTCGCGCCCGCGCGCCGGCCATCCTTCCGAAAAGTACATTAATTTTCTAGAAGATGGTAAAGACCAAGTTCTAGAAAATTAATGTACTTTTTTTTATAACTAAATTCCTGTACTTTTTTTTCGATAACTAAATTCCTGTACTTGAGCAGCCATATGAAGTATCTGTTCGATTGAGCTTAGCAAATTAGCAGCAGTTTATCTGATTTCCTACTATAGCAACCCCGAGAAGTCTACTGGGCCTATGTGTACATGGGCTGACATCAGGGCCCAACTTCTCGTTGCTTTCGCTACTGGTACGTAGTGCGGTTCGTTTTCCTGTTTCCCAAATCCCACCACTACTCGCCGCCGCGGCCGCGATTGCGATCTGAGGCAACCTCGCCGCGCCCTCCGCTACTCTCCTCCGCCATGGCTAGGATGAGGAGTAGGAAAGGTGTGTTCTGCCGGCGCCACCGGAAGCCCGCAACCTACGGAGACGCCGCTGGGAGGAAGGGGGCGGCGGCGCTGTACTGTCTCCGCCGGACACCCGCGGCGCCCTGCGACGACGACCGCATCAGCGACCTCCCCGACGACGTACTCCTCCTCATCCTGCGGCGGCTCGACAGTTCTCGCGCCGCCCTCGCCGCCGCGACGCTCTCCAAGCGCTGGGCCCGGCTCCTGCGCTGGCTTGACACCCTCGATTTCATGGTCAGTTTGCCAATAGGGTTTCCTGCTCAACAACTCCAGTTCAAGTAGTTCTAGAGTGATCTGTCATGTTAACGTGTTACCTGTATACAAGGCTTTAAAGTTATACTGCATGCATTATGATCCTAATTTATTTCCGTTTAACTTCTTATAAGTTCTTTTTTGCACGAACTGTGTTTTTTTATTATACATGTCCGTTTGTATTTAGTTGGAGCCTTCTGTTTCATCTCTACCTGCTCTCCAGTTTTACCTTTTCTTTAGAGGCTCTCAAAGTTTTACTTTTGCCTACAAGAAAATCAAATTTCACTAGAGATCTGTCTTTTGTAACTGTGAACAAGATGATTAGTGTTCATAGATTCTGATGACAATGGGCAAGAAGTCGGGGACCATTTTGTCAAGCTGTACGCCTGTACCTAGGCCCATTTGACTTCTTAGGCCCATGGACCGTGGATGCGTTGGACAGTGGAGCCGAAGCTTCCGGATGGACCGGAACCCAAAACCCTTCTTCCCTAGCAAAAGAATTGTTTTTATTTGTAGATTTATTTTTTCAAATATTTACAGAAATATTATAGCGGCAAAAAAAATTACAGAAATAGACCCTGCCGCTCTTGCAGAGGACGACAAGCTGACGTGGCACACGGCGCCATGTGCACCTTCACGGCGCCCACACGGCGCCGGGTGCGCATTTTACGTTTAGGTCCTTTGTAAGGGCTACAAGAGTGGCTATTTTACGTTTTGCCCCTTGTCGCCCTTGCAGAGGACGGCAAGATCCTAACCTCCCACTGTCAGCTGCCCCTTACAAATGACAGCCCCCCGTGCCCCAGTCGACGAGCAGGGAAATTTGCAAGCGGCCCCTTGCCGCTCTCTGTAAGGGCGGTAAGGGGTCCGCGTACAAATTTCTCAACTCCACTAAACGGCCGTCTCGCGCGCGTCTGTCATCCATGTTCATCTGTACACTTGGATCCTTCGGATGAACATACGGAACCATAGCTAGAGGCCACCCACGTTGCAATGCATTCTCCACATACCATCTCCACGTCCCAGAGTTTTGAACCGGCATTAGTTCCCAATAAAAAACCCTCTGTTGCCCGACTTACTACAACATAGATTGTAATGTCACTAGTCTGTGGATCAACTCCCAAGCCCCGCATCAACCATTTTTTTATAGAAGGTACACTCCTCTCAGCTGGCCTATCAATTCCCCTTGCTGTTACAATAAATTCTGACAGATCTACCCCAGTTGGCCCATAACGGACGTTTCCTTGACCATGGTATAGTTGAAATATATGTTTACTGGACATATCTGTAAATTAATTACTAGGCCATTATTTTACATAATAAACGACTACAGTGTAATATCTTCTTTGCAACGTACCTAAATTTTTATATATTCTATTGCAATGTTACTCAACAACATTTAAAACTACAAACCTAATAACTACAAATACTACAGATCTACTAAGTTACCTACATCTAACAATATATATTTATATAGTACCACAGGTAAAACCCTATTTCATACAATGCATTTATCCAACCAAAGTTCTACAAAAATACAAGTGATATCCTAGTTAACATCATATATTTAGTCACGTATATAATCTACGAATATTACCTGAAATCGAATTTTGAAACCGTAGGGCTTCGCCTCTTCTTTTCTTCTCCTCCCCTTCTCCTTTTTTTTTTTGGATGTGGAGAGGTGAGGAGGGAATGGCCTCCTGAAAGCAGCCGGCTGGGCTTTATAGGCGGGCAGGCCTGCCGCCCTCAGTAAGGGCGGCAAGGGCAAGGGGCAGGAGGACGGCCGTCCCGCGCCGTTTAGCGCGCGTGTGCCACGTCGGCTTGCCGCCCTTGCGCAGGGCGGCAGGGTCTATTTTTGCAAATTTTTTCGGCGCTATAATATTTCTGTAAATATTAAAAAAAAATTTCTAAAAATACAAAAAATTCGGTACGTAGTGCGGTTCGTTTTCCTGTTTCCCAAATCCCACCACTACTCGCCGCCGCGGCCGCGATTGCGATCTGAGGCAACCTCGCCGCGCCCTCCGCTACTCTCCTCCGCCATGGCTAGGATGAGGAGTAGGAAAGGTGTGTTCTGCGGCGCCACCGGAAGCCCGCAACCTACGGAGACGCCGCTGGGAGGAAGGGGGCGGCGGCGCTGTACTGTCTCCGCCGGACACCCGCGGCGCCCTGCGACGACGACGCCGCATCAGCGACCTCCCCGACGACGTACTCCTCCTCATCCTGCGGCGGCTCGACAGTTCTCGCGCCGCCCTCGCCGCCGCGACGCTCTCCAAGCGCTGGGCCCGGCTCCTGCGCTGGCTTGACACCCTCGATTTCATGGTCAGTGAATTACTCCCGCCGCGCTACCGCCAGTGCATCCAACTCCACCAAGGGACTGGTCTTATTCCGTATCCCGTTGATGTCAAGGTTCTCGTTGCAATTATCAAGCGGTACGAGCGCCTTGCCATGCGAAACATGGCCTCCTCCATCAATAACTTGTTAGACGCGGATGACAATCATGATTGTGCTGGCCAAGCTCATCGGAGGGTCGGTGTGCTGCGGGTGGAGTTCTTTGCCACTCACTACACTGATCTTATGAACCGCTTGATCGCCAAGGCTGTGGATTCTTGGGGAGTCAAGGATCTTGAAGTTTTTGCTAAGCCTGCATATTGGACCGAACGGTCTCTGCGGCGGATTTTCCACAGATTTCCTCACCATGGTCTCTGCATTGAGCCCCACAAGTCCTGCCTGAGAAGCCTGAAGCTAGGAGGTTGTATCATTCCGCCATTGCAGGGGTTTCAAGCTCTCACCGAATTGACCTTGCAAGACCTGCGAAAATCCGTGGCCAAAGCATCCTATGAAGATGTGTTTAACTCATGCCCCCAGTTGCAAGTNACGTCAGCTTGCCACCCTCTGCAAGGGCGGCAGGGTCTATTTCTGTAAATTTTTTTTGCCGCTATAATATTTCTGTAAATATTAAAAAAAGAAAATCTAAAAATACAAAAAAATTCCCTAGCAAAACCCCCTCTCGAATCGAAATTGCAAAGCCGCCAGCAAAGCCGCCGGAGGGAGGAGCAATCGCGAGCACCACCATGTACCGGGCGGCGGCGGCGGCGGCGGAGGCGATTTCGAGGTCCTCCTCGGGGCTGCGGAAGCAGGTAACCAGCGCGCTACCTCCACCTCCTCTACCCACCTGAGCATCTCTTCCGGCGACGCTAACGGGGGGAATCTTGCTGGGGAGGCAGGTGGCGCGCGGCGGGGGCGGGGAGCAGCGGCTGTGGGCGCGGGGGTATGCGGCGAAGGAGGTGGCGTTCGGCGTCGGCGCCCGGGCCGCCATGCTGCAGGGCGTCAACGACCTCGCCGACGCGTCAAGGTCACCATGGGCCCCAAGGTTCGTGCTCTCTGACAGAATCCTGGATTGGTTTGGAGAGTGATGCAGCGATCGGGTTGGATCTAGTAGTGGAAGCGCTAGATTGCCATGCTCGATTTGTTGACTGAATGGGTGTGCTTGTCTGTGCCGTTGTAGGGGCGCAATGTGATTATTGAGAGATCCCATAGAGCTCCCAAAGTCACAAAGGATGGAGTCACTGTTGCAAAAAGCATTGAGTTTGAGGACAGTGCTAAGAATGTTGGTGCAAACCTGGTGAAGCAAGTTGCTGAAGCTACTAATAAAGTCGCAGGAGATGGTAAGGACCAAGCTTTAGGAAATTCCTGTACTTGAGCAGCCATATGAACTATCTATTCGATTGAGCTATGGGCTTAGTAGATTAGCAGTCATCTGATTTTTAAGCCTACTCAATGCCAACAAGCATAGTGTTAATCTGTCTTTTCTGCTATGTGTGGATGTGTTTAACTCATGCCCCCAGTTGCAAGTGCTACACCTCAAGTCATGCTGGTGGGCGGACCAGGGCATTCTGGTTATCAATGCCCCCAGGTCAAGGATCAAGCAGCTTATCGTGGAGTATTGCAGCGTCATCGCGCTACAATCTCTTGGGATGCTTGAGAGCATAGCTATCAGGGAGACTTGGGTGAGGTACAATCACTCCTTCTCGCACCTTATGCACATGAACCTTAACTTACGCCATGGTTACAGAAATCGTCTACGTAACTTATGTTTTAATTGGGACTTGAACATCGAGCAGTTTCTTGGATTCACCCAAAACATAACCAACCTGGTTCTACGATTCAATGGATATGGGAGATGGTTCGTGCCATCGTGCCCCTCGTTGTTGCTGGTTAATCTCAGAAGGCTCCTGATTGCTGATGTGCCTTCTTCATGGGATGTCTCTTGGCCTCGCCTCCTGCTTGAAGCAGCACCATGCTTGGAGAGCCTTCACATCCATATCACCCCTTGGGATGATGACCATTGTGATGAGATCATTTGGATGCCATCCACTTTGCAGCATGGAAAGCTTAAGGAATTGGTGGTAGCTGGCTTCGAGGGAACAGAGAGACAGATTTACTTTGTTCACTTTGTGATGGGAGTATCAACGGTATTGCAGCTTGTTGCTCTGTTTAGGTATGGGCGTGTTGAAGAAATGGGGCGTTGGAACTGGAAAATTGTGAGGCAGCAACACCGTTGGAGCGATGAGGAGAAAACCCAGATTCTGAACCAGTTTGCCAATAGAGTTTCCTGCTCAACAACTCCAGTTCAAGTAGTTCTAGAGTGATCTGTCATGTTAATGTGTTACCTGTATACAAGGCTTTAAAGTTATACGGCATGCATTATGATCCTAATTTATTTCCGTTTAACTTCTTATAAGTTCTTTTTTGCACGAACTCTGTGTTTTTTTTATTATACATGTCCGTTTGTATTTAGTTGGAGCCTTCTGTTTCATGTCTACCTGCTCTCCAGTTTTACCTTTTCTTTAGAGGCTCTCAAGTTTTACTTTTGCCTACAAGAAAATCAAATTTCACTAGAGATCTGTCTTTTGTAACTGTGAACAAGATGATTAGTGTTCATAGATTCTGATGACAATGGGCAAGAAGCTGGGGCCCATTTGACTTCTTAGGCCCATGGACCGTGGATGCGTTGGACCGTGGAGCCGAAGCTTCCGGAAGGACCGGAACCCAAAACCCTTCTTCCCTAGCAAAACCCCCTCTCGAATCGAAATTGCAAAGCCGCCAGCAAAGCCGCCGGAGGGAGGAGCAATCGCGAGCACCACCATGTACCGGGCGGCGGCGGCGGCGGCGGAGGCGATTTCGAGGTCCTCCTCGGGGCTGCGGAAGCAGGTAACCAGCGCGCTACCTCCACCTCCTCTACCCACCTGATGCATCTCTTCCGGCGACGCTAACGGGGGGAATCTTGCTGGGGAGGCAGGTGGCGCGCGGCGGGGGCGGGGAGCAGCGGCTGTGGGCGCGGGGGTATGCGGCGAAGGAGGTGGCGTTCGGCGTCGGCGCCCGGGCCGCCATGCTG
Source organism: Oryza officinalis (assembly GCA_008326285.1). NCBI lineage: Eukaryota > Viridiplantae > Streptophyta > Magnoliopsida > Poales > Poaceae > Oryza > Oryza officinalis. Next base: position 41,085,564 of record BDMV01000005.1, read on the forward strand.
CAGGGCGTCAACGACCTCGCCGACGCCGTCAAGGTCACCATGGGCCCCAAGGTTCGTGCTCTCTGACAGAATCCTGGATTGGTTTGGAGAGTGATGCAGCGATCGGGTTGGATCTAGTAGTGGAAGCGCTAGATTGCCATGCTCGATTTGTTGACTGAATGGGTGTGCTTGTCTGTGCCGTTGTAGGGGCGCAATGTGATTATTGAGAGATCCCATAGAGCTCCCAAAGTCACAAAGGATGGAGTCACTGTTGCAAAAAGCATTGAGTTTGAGGACAGTGCTAAGAATGTTGGTGCAAACCTGGTGAAGCAAGTTGCTGAAGCTACTAATAAGGTCGCAGGAGATGGTAAGGACCAAGCTTTAGGAAATTCCTGTACTTGAGCAGCCATATGAACTATCTATTCGATTGAGCTATGGGCTTAGTAGATTAGCAGTCATCTGATTTTTAAGCCTACTCAATGCCAACAAGCATAGTGTTAATCTGTCTTTTCTGCTATGTGTGGTTAATCCTTTTTGTCAACTAGTAATGAATATGTTGTCAGGATAAGTAAATTCTGATGGCATGAATCAAAATATTGATTGTTAAGTAAACTCAGTTGAGTGTGATGCTCAGTGACTTAAGTTCTCACACTGGATAATGGTGGCAATAGTTTCTGATATGAGTGGTTTGCATGTTCTGGTTAATTTTTTGTCCTCATCGCAAACATTATTAACCCTATGAATAGCATAAGAAGTACTAGCATGAAAAGAATATTCACTGTCACTCACTGCATTTCTGATTGTATGGCGTAACAGGTACCACTTGTGCAACTGTACTTACACAGGCTATTCTCACGGAAGGCTGCAAGGCTGTGGCAGCAGGGGTCAATGTTATGGACTTGCGTAATGGCATAAACAAGGCCATAAGTTCTATCACTGCACACCTCAAAAGTAAAGCATGGATTATCAACTCCTCAGAAGAAATAAATCAGGTGGGATGCTCTGGTTTGGACTAGTAGCTTGATCTCTCTGCTCCCTCCAGCTACATTGTATAAACCATATTGAGTTGCTTATGTATCTTTGCTGTAGTTATTGTTTGCATCTGCTGCAAATAAGCTAAATAATCACTTTTGACTCTATATTACTGCTCTTTCCATAGTAACTAAATAATCACTTTGACTCTATATTACGGAACTTTCCACAGTAACTATCCCGCCTTCTTGCATGCTTAAGAATATGTTATTTCATATTCCTGTAAACCAGGTAGCAACCATTTCTGCAAATGGAGAAAAGGAAATAGGAGATTTGATATCAAAGGCGATGGAAAAGGTTGGAAAGGATGGAGTTATTACTATTACTGTGAGTACCAAGTGCTGCTTTTATTATTAGCCTCTTACCTCAGAATCATTCTATTTGGTAATACCTAGGCTGCAACTTATTCTTGGAGATTGGCAGGATGGCAAGACATTAGATAATGAGCTTGAAGCGGTACAGGGAATGAAACTGTCCAGAGGCTACATATCTCCTTACTTTGTGACTGATCAGAAGACTCAGAAGTGTGTGAGTCTGTATTCTTGGTCAAACTAGTGAATCAAGCATGAACTGCATTGTAAAAAGTTTCCTGCATTCCCTCATTTCCTTTGGCTTTATGATGGAAATATGTATGGAAGTGGAACATATCAGTAATAATTGTGAGTCAGGTTGTATATTTTGATTGGTTTTGGTTTCCTGCGGCTTTGATGCAATCATTAGTAGATTATGTCTCTTAGTCTTGACCTTTAAGGATGACTCAGGGTGCTTATCCTTGCAAGGTTTTAATTTCTGTTTGTTAAGTTGGTTTCTTAGATAGCTTTAGACCCAGAAAAGACCTGACGAGAGCAGAGAAAATATATACGACGGTTGTATCAACAGGCATAGAGTATTTCAAATAATGGTCTGAGACGATCTCATTTATCCCTATGCTTGTACAGGAGATGGAAAATCCTCTCATTCTAATTCATGACAAGAAAATCTCAACAATGAATTCACTTCTTCCAGTTTTAGAAATGTCTATCAAGGTGATTATGTCCCATCATGTCTCAGCTTCTTTTGAATATGGCAATGGTAAATTGGTTTAGTACTAAGCAATGTCTCATGTATGCAGAATCGTAGGCCTCTTCTCATCATTGCTGAGGATGTTGAGGGAGAAGCTCTGTCAATGCTTGTTCTGAACAAGCATCGTGCTGGACTGAAGGTGATATTAACTACTGGTCCTACACATACAATACTGAATTGCGTATGCAAGCTGCTTGATGATATGTGTCTGTTGTTAGTTAAAGTGCAAGCTTCTTACCTTCTTCAAGCTAGAGCTATGACTCGTTGATATTCTGGTAAAGTAGTAATTATCATGAATTGATTGTAGATATGTGCTGTCAAAGCTCCTGGATTTGGTGAAAACAGAAGAACCAATCTGGATGATATGGCTGTGTTGACAGGAGGAGAGGTCAGGCATTATGATCAACAACCATAAAAGTCCTTTAACACAAGTGATACAATATGACTGAAATTGGCTTGCTTATTTCGTTTAATTTAATTTCAAGGTTGTCAGCGAGGACCAAGGTCTTGGTCTTGGTAAAGTCAAACTACAAATGCTTGGCACTGCTAAAAAGGTTTGTCAATCTTCACAAATTATTTCACCTGAGAAACAGACAGTGAGATTTTCCTTTACAGGTTACTGTATCCCTTGATGATACTATCATTCTAGATGGTGGAGGCGATAAACAGCAGATAGAGGAGAGGTGTCAACAGGTACTGCAATAAAATCGTCACTCTTGACCTTCATCCCAACTATCTAGATAATAGTGGCCGGATTCTCGTTCGATAGAAATTAAATTATTTGTTATGTGAATGCCCTTAACAGCTTAGAGAATCAATGGACAAAAGCACTGCTGTATTTGACAAAGAAAAGGCTCAAGAACGTCTATCAAAGTTATCTGGTGGCGTTGCTGTCCTCAAGGTTTGTTATTTTTCAGGTGCACAGTGATGTTTCACTGTATTTCTTTTCCCCACTTTGCGCCTCTCAGGATATCCATTTTGACTGCAGATTGGGGGAGCTAGTGAAGGTGAAGTTGGTGAGAAAAAAGATAGGGTAACAGACGCTTTACATGCAGCAAGGGCTGCTGTGGAGGAGGGCATTGTACCAGGTGTAGTGACGGTTTTCTTATTTTTCCACTTTGGCGTTTTTTTTTTCTAAACTTGTTTCTTGATGCTTTGCTTTCGTGTAACTTGTCCATATGTTTTGTGCCAATTTGGAACTTCAAACAGGTGGTGGAGTTGCCCTTCTGTATGCCACCAAGGAGCTTGACAAGATTATCACAGCAAATGAGGATGAAAAGATTGGAGTCCAAATTATCAAGAATGCTTTGAAGGTTAGTTCCTGTATTGGTTTTGGCATTTCATGTACCTGATGGCTTGTTTCCTAAACCTGTAATAATCTCTGGATTTCTGTAGGCTCCTTTGATGACTATAGCTGCAAATGCTGGCATTGATGGTGGTGTGGTCACTGGGAAGCTAATTGAACAAGAAAATCTTAATCTGGGCTATGATGCAGCAAGAGGTTTGTGCTGTTTAGCTATGTTTTGGCAGTTAGGCTGTAACAAAAATCATGTTGAGTTCCTTTATTGCAATTTAGTTAGTCCAAGAAAAGGCTATCCACATGCCTTCAAAAGCATAATAATCTTTATGATTCATTAGCTGATTCCTGCGCTTTGCCAACTACAGGGGAGTATGTTGACATGATTAAGGCTGGCATCATCGACCCTGTGAAAGTCATCCGAACAGCGCTACAAGATGCAGCAAGGTACGCACCTTCCTTAAGTCTGCGTTCGTTCTTGATAGTTCGGACATAATGTTCCGTGCACGTAAAACGGAGCGACTCATTAGCGCATGATGAATTAAGTATTTGCTATTTTTTTTTGAAAAATGAATTAATATGATTTTTTAAAGCAACTTTCGTATAGAAACTTTTTGCAAAAAACACACCGTTTAACAATTTGAAATGCGTGCGCGCGAAAAACGAGGAAGACGAGTTGGTAACTCTCTCAAAAGAACACAGCTTAAGTTGATTGACCATGTTCCTTTTGCATGACTAAAAATTTCTACACTTGCTTAACAACTTGTGTTTTTGTTTCAGTGTTTCTTTGCTGATGACAACGACAGAGGCAGCTGTTGCTGAGCCCCCAGCAACAAAGGCCAGAATGGCCAGTCGGATGCCGCAGATGAGCGGGATGGATTTTTGAGAGCAAGTAATATGATTTATGATCTGTCTTCTCCTGATGTAAGGCAGTGCCCCTCAAATGAAAGGGGTGATTTTTTGAAAGCTATATGACCGGAATTTGTCTTTTCATATTGAAAGACAGTACTTGATATTTCTACAGAATTTCACGGGCTGGGAGAAAGACGGGACTGATATAATTTGTTTTTTGAACTTGGGAATCCGTCTGATGTAAACTAAACTAATTTGGAGCACTTCATTTTGTAGATTACTATATATGCGAAGTTGATTTGGTGAAAGCTGCAATTTTTTTAATATGCATTTTGCCAATCATTTTGCCTGCCATTTCCTGCAAAAACAACTCTAAACCCTAAACCCTCTTGGGCTCTTGGCCGGCCACCTGCACGAATAATTCTCCCCTAATCTCGTGCATAAGCACGAATTGATTAACTGATTCAAACGCATAACAACTCTTGACTGTTATGTCCCGGAGGATATCAGGAAGACGAAAATACAAACTAGTTGATAAACAAGGAGTAAAGTTGATGACTCATGAGCACTTCCAATTTCTCATTTCAAAGGGGAATAAACCGTGTCTACTGTCTACTGTATAATTGATAATCTAACTCTAATTGCCTTGAGAGCGATGGTGCAAACTGTTTTATTCACGCAAACAAGAACTACAAGACGACATCGTGTCATTAGAGACATGCAACATTGCAAGTACACCATGGTACTGAAGTTTGGAGCCTTTTCATCGAGTAAGAACACAATATGAGCTCACTGAAGCTTCTACGCCGGTTTCGCCTCTTCTGGTGTCTGCATAAAGCGCGGAACTTCACCGTTCATCACCCTCCATGGCCCCCAGTAGAACTTGGGCGGCATGAGGGGCACGGCCTCGCCCGGGTGATCCTCCCAGTACTTCTCCTGCTCCAAAATGCGGTGACAAACTCACAATCAGGCAAAAGCAACTACAAATTGCCAGTCCTAGTTAATTCAAAGGTATAATGATTGCATTGTTTTATACAACCTGATTCATATTTGTTCAGGACAATAGTGCAATCTGATTCTATAAATCACCAATATTCTAGTCAGATCTCAGAAGCAAACTTGGCCAAACATGCTTGTAGGGTAAATTGACAGTCCTAATCAGTTCAGTGAAGTATACAACCAAAATTTCATGTGATTCAGCTAGCTACTACTACCGAATACATGTTAATCATACAATACGGGAGCATGCTAATCACGCCAAAGTTTCGAGATGTAGGAGCTAAGCATTCCGTCGAGCACGTTGTGCGCGGAATGTCCACTGCCATGCCACCGAGGGCAAGCAAAGCTCAAGGAGGGAGCCAGGGAGGGGGGGATGAGGAGCGGTTTGTTCCGAGAGTATCCTGACCTTGTAAAGCTGCTCGGTGATGGCGGAGGCGACGACACCGGTGTAGAAGGCGGCGACGTAGGTGCCGATGAGTGGCGCGAAGGAGCGCGGCGGGCGGTACGGCTCCACCATGTCCCACAGCACCGTCTTCTCCCACCGGTTGAACTGCCGGTCCGCGTACCACCTCCACAACCGCCTCGCCATCCCTCTCTCCCCTCGCCGCCGCCGCCGCCGCCGCTCGCCTCCTCCTCCGTCCCCTCGCCGCCGCAAGCCTGCAACGCCGCCACCGGCAAAGAACAGCGCCACCGGCCCATCACCTGCTTAGGCTTTTAATTCGGCCCATATTAATTGGGCCGAAATTGGACTGCAGCTCACGTGAGCCCAACTAGTATGTGCCGCACGTTGCGTTCAGCCCGGCCCGGATCGTACGGGCGGCCCAAATAGACCGGCTCTATCCAGCCCAGCCCAGGCCGGCCCGATAACGGGAAGTGAAAACGCAATGGCGGGGGCCGAGCACGAAAACTCGAAATAGCCCGCGACCTCTCTCTGTGTCTCCGCCGCCGCCGCTCGCCACATCCGTCGGAGGCGAGATGGGCATCAAGGTGAGCGTGGGAGGGGGAGGGTTGCCGCGCCGCGCCGCGCCGCCCTCGTTCGGATTTGTGACCGGTGGTGTCAGTTGTCGCTGTTTTTGCGGCCGATTCGTGATGGGTTTTCGTCTCGATTTTGTGCGGTTTTTTGTAGGGTTTGACGAAGCTTTTGGCGGACAACGCGCCCAAGGCGATGAAGGAGCAGAAGTTCGAGAGCTACTTCGGCCGCCGCATTGCCGTCGACGCCAGCATGAGCATCTACCAGTTCCTCGTATGCCCCCATGTCTCCTCTCACAATCTGGGAGTTGGTTTTGGAATGTGCTCACTTACTTGGGGTTTAGGGTTTGTTAAGCCTTTGATTGCGCGAGAGAGATTGTTTTTTTTCTATTTAGCTGCCCAATGCTGAATGGCTTCTTCATTTTACATTGCTCTCTTATAGACCACATCCAGTTGGGTGAAATTGGGATACCTCCATTGTGCCTCATGTTTTGTTCTTTGGTCGGCTATATTTATTAGTATTAAGTTAAACACCTCTAGCATGGGATGTTTTGCCTTAGAAATGGGAAAACAGAACATAGCAATTCCATGTTACATTCACTATATGTTCTGTGTGCAAATGCTTAACAAGTTTTGGTGAGGTATTAGGAAATCTGTACCCACTGCTTTCTAAGTTGGGACAGCTTTTTATGTTTTACTTGTATAGATTGTAGTTGGAAGGACGGGGATGGAAACCCTCACGAACGAGGCTGGTGAAGTCACCAGGTTCTAAATATCTCTTCTCAACCATGTTAATATTAATCTTATGCTGTTTCTAATGCTAGAATTCTGTTAATTCCTTTATAAATTATATCCTTTTTCTGTACAGTCATTTGCAAGGTATGTTCAACCGGACAATAAGGTTGCTGGAGGCAGGAATCAAGCCAGTGTAAACCCGATTCCTTCATGTGCTATTATTGAAATTATCCATATAAATACACTTAAAATTGTGACATGAAAAGTACCACAATGTTGCTCATGCAGATATGTTTTTGATGGCAAGCCTCCTGATCTGAAGAAACAAGAGCTTGCAAAAAGGCATGATATGTTTCTTTCATCCTTAGATTGTTGTCCCTGCTGCTACTTACAATTTGCCCTATCCCTTTTTGGGCTATAGAGTGCTAACATGGCATGTTCTGCAGGTACTCGAAGAGGGAGGATGCCACCAAAGAACTAACGGAGGCAGTGGAGGTGAGCTAACAGTGTGTTGTGCTATTTTTTCTTACAATGTTCTATTATGTTCTTTCCTCCGCTTGTTCTCTTTCCTTCCTTGATCCCCAGATAAATGGCTTTTGATGTGTAGGAAGGAGATAAAGATGCAATTGAAAAATTCAGCAAGAGAACTGTGAAGGTGAGATTCTTCAGAAATGTAAAAAATATATTCTATGATGTTAGAGGGACAACAGATTCATTTACTAAGAAAAATATCAATGATATCTGTTGGTTTGCATAACATAATATGGAAGATGCAAAAATGGTTGATGCATGGGAGTAACCTTATCTTTGCATCTTCTTTTTCCTTGAGCAGGTCACGAAGCAGCACAATGAAGAATGTAAACGACTATTAAGACTTATGGGGGTTCCTGTTGTAGAGGTAAATCCAATCACATGCTTTGTCAGGGAATGAGTCAATATATAATCGTTGGATTTGTTTATTTTACTATGCTAGCATAAAATCTATGATTTATCATGTGTTTGCCATGCTCTCAATCTCATCCAAAGACATCTTCTTTCTGGTACCAATAGGCTCCATGTGAAGCAGAAGCAGAATGTGCTGCACTTTGCATAAATGATAAGGTAATGTTAACATAGTGGACTTCTGCCTTCTTGTTTCTGTCTCTTGCTTCCATTTTTATTAATTACTATTTTTTTATAGGTTTATGCAGTTGCATCAGAAGATATGGACTCTCTTACTTTTGGAGCTCCACGGTTTCTTCGTCATTTGATGGATCCAAGTTCCAAGAAAATTCCAGTTATGGAATTTGAAGTTGCGAAAGTATGCAGCACTGTGATTTGCTTGGTACAGACACTGATGTTGTATACAATTAACCAATTTTCATATTGCAGGTTTTGGAGGAGCTTGAACTCACTATGGACCAATTCATTGACTTGTGCATCCTATCTGGATGTGACTATTGCGATAGCATTAAAGGTATTTTTGCTTTCCCTCTTCTCATGAGTAGTATTCCTATAAATTCTTGCCTGCTTGAATTTCTTTGTCAATGCAAACTTTTTCCCTAACCATCTATCTGTGCTTGTCCGCTAGGTATTGGAGGTCAAACAGCTCTGAAACTTATTCGTCAACATGGATCCATAGAAAGCATTCTGGAAAACATAAATAAAGACAGGTTAATCTGTTGAACTATTTGAATATTTCCCGCTTGACTTACAACTCAACTGAGACCTACATATCAGCTGTGTGGCAAAGGCAGTCCAAAATTTTCTATATGTGCTGCTTTATTTCATTTCATGATTGCATTATCTTACTTATATGTAATGATGTATTGCAACGTGATGAAGACCATTTCCTATGCTAATTTGTGCTAAATTTTGATCATATCTATCGCCTACTGCAGATATCAGATTCCTGAGGACTGGCCTTATCAAGAAGCTCGACGCTTGTTCAAGGAACCCAATGTTACGTTGGATATTCCTGAGCTGAAATGGAATGCTCCCGATGAGGAAGTATGCCTGTCACCTTTTTTTCCTTGCCTTCAAATTTTACAAGTGATATCATCCCAGTACTTTAATTCTTTCTCCAGGGTCTTGTAGAGTTTCTGGTGAAAGAAAATGGTTTCAACCAAGATAGAGTGACAAAGGCATGCACTTTTCTTTTGGCTTACTATGTTATATTCTTGGAATATTTTTATCAGCAATTTGTTTATCCGGTTTATGTAGGCCATAGAGAAGATTAAATCTGCCAAGAACAAATCTTCCCAAGGAAGGTGAGACATGAGCATTGTGGTACATTTTTGTACTTTGGTTCTAAGAGTAATGCATGCCTATATCATTTGTTAAATCATACCAACTCTTGAATTAATGTGACCAGGCTCGAGTCCTTCTTCAAGCCAGTCGTTAGCACATCAGTGCCTCTGAAAAGAAAGGTACCTTCACCCGAATGCCATCAATCTTGTCATGCTTAAATTTATAACTTTTAGCTTTCTCCAGATTCATCAATTGTAGAATGATATACAACCAGTTCATGTCATTGAATTGCGTACTTTATCTGTCCATTCAACTAACAATGTCGAATCACTTGGTTTGATGTTTTGATTGTCCGATGTGCCTGCCAAATGACAGATCACAGATGGATGATAAAAATATGTCCATTAGACCATTACTCAACAATATATTGCAAGCCAGCTAGAAGTAGACAGATACAATAGCTAAAGCTAAATCTTGTAAGCCAGTGCTAAAATTGTTCTACTGTGAGAAGGTTATACAGCCTCTTGTTTGGCATGATTCTCGCAGATTTTGTACTGTTTCATGTAAAACTGCAACGATAGTGCAAAGGCTTGCAACTGTTGTGGCCATAATTCTATTTTTGTGGCAATATTATGTCTCATGTATTTTTCTGTGATATAATGGCAGGACACTTCAGAAAAACCAACCAAGGCAGTCGCTAACAAGAAAACAAAGGGAGCCGGCGGAAAGAAGAAATAAGTTTGATGGTGCCATTCATCAACAAGAGCTCCTGCACGTGTCATTTCAGTTGTAACTCCATGTTGTAACTCGTCCTCCATCTGATGTTTTCTATGTTCCCAGTAACCAGAAGTCCAGAACTTTGTCTCATGCTAGTTCATCTGTGTAGTATGTCTCTCTTCTCTACTGGGGATTCTTCGCTGCAATTTTTATAGTCTAGGTTTGGTTGCTGTGTTCTCGTTTGAAGGATGAACAAAATTTCTTGAGTGTAGTAGTTTTTTTATTTATTTTCTCTTTTTCCCAAACTTATTTTCTTAAATTGTTTTTGAACTTTTATCAATATCCGTGCGAACTGCGAAGGGATCCGGGTGCGGGGGAGGCACACGCGCGATCTGTCATCTCCCGACGATTAGATTTAACCTCAAAACTAGGCCATACTTCTGTCCTAAAATACTCAGCCTAGGTGTAGATGGGATATAACCCAGGACAACGAATTTGGACAGTGCATGAATCTGGATAATTTTTTTTTCGTTGTTCTAAGTTATGTCCTATTATCACCAAGTTAGATTTTTTTTTTGGCGCTCCCGAAGGGGGTCCTACGGAGCTAGCTAGCGCCCTAGGTCGCGGGAGGACGAGGGGGAGAGGGAGACGGAGGGGAGAGGGGAGAAGTTACCGCGGCCGGGAGGAGCTCGCCGGGGAGGAGGCCGACGGCGCGGGGCGGCGGTGCGGCACGGCTCCGGGCCGAGGGAGAGGGGAGAGAAAGGGAGCCGGGGACCTCCTTGGCGTCCTCCGTTGCAGCGGCAGTCAACGAGGGCGGAGGCGGTAGTGGCGTGGAGAGGAGAGAAGCTCGAGGGGGGCGGCAATGGCGGCCGAGAGAGAGGGGAACATGGGTTTAAAAGGGACGCAAAGGCGGTTGGGCGGAGAGGCGGTTCGGGGCGAGGTCGGTTCGGCAACGCGGAGAGGGGACCGGCGTGTGGCGCTAACGGCCGAACCTACCAAGTGACGTCGGCAGCGGTCGGGAAAAAGAAAAAGAGAGGGAGAAAGGGGTGCGGCCCCCTTGCCAAAACGGGCAGGGGCACGCGAGGAGAGGGGGAGAGAGCGCGCTCTCCCTTGGCGGCACGCGCGCGCGCGAGCGGCGGGGCCGGANCTGACGCCAGCGCTTGGCGCGGCGCGGGGACAACGGCGCAAGGGGGGGTCCCGGGTGACGGCGGCGGCGAGCGTGGTGGTCGGCCACACCACGCGGACGCGGGACCACGGCGAGACGGGACGGGGAGAGGTGCCGGCACGGGCGTCGGTGCTGCCTTCGGAACAGAGGGAGAGAGAAGAAAGAACGGGCGAACTTTTGCTATACCGACTCCGATGCGTATCCGGCTTGCCGCGAAAAAATTGTCCGGTTCCGATTCGGAATCCCGGACAATTTCCGTGACGCGGGGCTGTTAACGACGGATTTTGGTAATCGACTCGGAAAGGAAAGAGGAAACCGAAGCAGAGAGGAAGGATTGAGTTGGAGTCGGACCAGGCTTTGTATCGGACCCGGTAACCGTATCGGACTGGGGAGGTGTTGCTATAAAGAGCGTATCGGCCGATACGGATTTGGTTTGGTCATCGGCCGATGCGGGTTGTGAGTTGGCAGTGTCAACGTGGGCTTGGTCTGGGCTCAAAGTAAGCTTCAAGGAAGTTGCCAAATAGAGATAAAGCTCGGTTTTAGGCAATTGTATCTTGTAAATTAAGTAGGGTAGATCTAATCTGTGGCTTAAGTCTGCCGCAAGGACTTGTTTGTTAGTTGTAGATAAGATCGTGCCCTACAAGGGTTCTGTTGTAACCTCGGGTATAAATATCCCGATAGTTTGTACATGTAAAGTCTCTCTCAATCAATCACACAATCGAATCAATCTACTTTCGGCGCATCGCCAACCCTCGCAAGAGGTCTTCTTCAACGAGTTCTTGCTTCCTCAGAGCAGAGGTAAGAACTCATCCTCGACGATTTGCATCGTCGGGGCTAACGTGTCGCTTTAGACACGTTAAGCCTCGACGATGTGATCGTCGATTATCATGTCTTGAATAGTTTTGACAGGTATCTTGATTAAGCCTTGCCAGCGGTTTACTCGCTTTAGGGTTTATTGCCGACGATGGTTTAATTCTCGTGCTTGGCTAGATTATTCAATGCAGCTGTCATTCCCAAAAGCAATCGACGACTTGATTTTCTTTGTGTTAAGTCTCAATCCACACTTTGAGTTGCCATCGACCTTAGTCCTGTTTTGAGATCTAACACAAAGCCTGTTTTCGGTTGTAATTAAGGATAGTACCGGGGTTTTAGCCGGTCTTATCTAACATATGTAATTGCTTTATATTTCTTGCATATGTTTGCCACTTATATGTGCAGATCGATGAGTATAAATATGTCGATCGTGAAATAATCTTAAGATTTCTTTATGGTTGATGTGTTTATATTGGCCGATTGGCTCGTATAAGGTTGCACTAGCGTACTAGCTGGTGTAGTTACCTTTGTCCTCCTTATCGGCCGGTATTATTAGTTGAGGTCTGTATATCAATGAAGGCCGATAAGATTAGATTCATGTCTTACTTATTTTCTAAGTGAGCCGATATAGCTTTGCCCTATCGGCTGGGCTATGACAATGTGTCATCGGTCTGCCGACCGATCGGCCATTGTTTTTTGACTTGGTTTACTTGTTTCTTGTTGATTGCAGATCAAATCAACTGGCACGCTCTACTTACGACTAGGCAAGCCATTTGGACCTGCACTGGAGCTAAGCAGATCTCCCAGGCCGCCGTGGTAACGCGGAACCCGTTTGGTTGCTGGACGGGTCGAAATTCTGCGCCAACACGCTTTTGGCATGCCCAGTGGGACCACAAGAACGCAAGCTTCTCACCAGCAACAAGAACACCTCGAGATGTCGAAGCAGGCCGAGATCGTCGAGGAGAACGTCATTCCTGTGACCGTCGACCAGCTCAGCGCAGAACAAAAAGCTGAGATGGAGAGTCTGGTCGCGCAGTTCCAGAATATGTACCTGCAAACATATTCTAGGACTCGGCAGGGCACCTTGATTCAAAAGTCCAAGGTGGTCATGCCGAGTTCTGGAGATGGAACTGGAACGTCGGCGGCGGCGCACGATCACGCCGTCAAAACTGAAGACACTGCAGCGCCGACGTTGCAAGACCGAATCGACTCCGCAGTTCACTCTGCGCTAGTCAACCAGTCGGGGATCCTGGTGAACACGTTGACCAATACAGTCAAGTCGATCCTAGATGGTTCAATCCATCAGTACAAGCCTCAAGGCCCGATTTACCTGCCAGAAAATAAGTTCCCTGCCTATCGGACCTTGAGGAACGACCTGAGCACGGCTCAGTCGACAGCGCCGATGCCACCTCCATCGGCGCAACCAACAACAACCCTGCCACTGGTCCTCACCAAGCAGGCGGGAGGGAGCCCTCAGCACATCACAGAGGAGCAATATGCTCAATGGACCAAGGGGAAGCAACCGGTGGTTGAGCCGATGCAGCAAGTTCCCGTCTACCAGCCATCGGCCGGACAACCGCAAGCCCCGGCGTTCAATAGTCCTCCACTTCAAGCTGCATACAACGTGCCGCAAGGATATCAGCAGTACACCGCAGGCAGTACGGCGCGCAGAACCTGGATCATCACTATCAACCGTACTCCCCCAGGCACTATCAAGCAGAGGGCCTCCAACAATCCTACCAGCAGGACCTCCCGCATCGGCCCGCAGGATACTGGGCTGACATGATAGCCGAAGTGATGCGAGATCAATTCGGTTTGAAACCCAAAGAAAACTCTACAGTGTATCGGCACTCGTATCCCGAGGAATTTGACAGGGCACCGTTGCCGGGCCGATACAAGATCCCGGATTTCTCCAAGTTTTCGGGGCAGGACAACGTCTCGACATATGAGCATGTCAGCCGATTCTTAGCACAGTGCGGGGAGGCATCGGCTATAGAGGCGTTGAGGGTGAGGTTTTTCCCTCTGTCCTTATCAGGGTCTGCATTCACATGGTTCTCTTCCTTGCCCTGCAATTCCATCAGAGGATGGATAGATCTGGAGAAACAGTTTCATAGATACTTCTACAATGGCGTACAAGAGATGAAGCTGTCAGATCTGACTGCCATCAGGCAGCGAGTGGATGAATCGGTCCCTGAGTACATACAAAGGTTCAGAGATATACGCAACAGATGTTATAGCCTCAGTCTGACCGATTCCCAGTTGGCCGACCTGGCATTTCAGGGATTGCTAGGGCCGATACGCGAGAGGTTCTCCTCTCAGGAATTTGACAGCCTCGCTCAGCTGGCACAACGTGTATCGGCCCACGAGCAGCGATTCCAGGAGGCGAAGAAGTTCGCGAAAAGGATTAACACTGTTTATCAGTACACCTCCGACGATGAAGACGATGAAGACGCTGATGTCGACCTAGCCGAGTGGGCCCGGATGAAGAAATCAACAACTTGCCAGTGGGCCAAGAAAGGAGATAAAGAAGATAAATATGATTTCGACATCAATAAGGCTGATAAGATATTTGACCTGCTGTTGCAAGAAAAGCAGATTCAACTGCCAGTAGGTCACGTATTGCCATCGGCCGAAGACATCAAGAAAAGGAGATATTGCAAGTGGCACAATTCCTATTCACACCATACAAATGAATGCAAGATCTTCCGGCAACAAATTCAATCGGCCATCGAGCAGGGCAGAATTAAAATCGATGATGCCAAGCGGCCGATGAAGATTGAAGGCCACCCGTTCCCAGTCAACATGGTGCGGGCGGATAGGGCCGATGGCGGTGGCCATCGGACTGGCAAGCGGCCTCATCAGACCTCTGAGGGTCTGATCAGAAAATATCAGCGGAGGCAGGAGGAACAAGCTCAAGACCAAGTCGATCAAGACAATTCCTATGACCCACACTGGGAGTGCGAGTTTTTTCGCTTCTGCTGGAATGAAGGGATGAGGTTGCCATCTATCCAGGAGTGCCCTGCATGTAGTGGTGTAGAAAATTCTTATCAGGGCAGCTCAAGCAGACAAACGCATCGGCCGGCCAAGCAACGGAAATCCATGCATGAAAGGCTGGGGCCGATGCACCAAGACCAACACGATGAAGATGAGGAGCAAGCCCAGAACCCCCAATGGTGCCCAAGCGATGTATTCACCAAGACACAGAAACGGCGGGTTCAGAGGCTGAGGAGGAAAGAGCAAATCCAAGAGCAACAAGCTGAAATACCCCATCGGCCAACCAAAACCAGAAAAGAGTGGAGAATAAAATCCACAGTGGCCAGGGCCGATGAGGGCACCTCCAATACAGCTCAGGGCAGCTCAGCTTCAAAAGGTAAGAAAACGGCATCGGCGCCTGTTAATATGGTGTTTATATTGCCAGCAGAATACAGTGTGCAGGCGGCCGATAAAGCGATGGCTGATGAGGAACAAAGTTCAGCCAGGCTACGGTTGTCACCAGACCAAGCCACCTTCGACAAGCCAGTTGACGCCAGCTACAGACATCTACGGCCATTGTACATCAAAGGATTCATCAACGGGCGGCCGATGACGAAGATGCTGGTTGATGGTGGCGCAGCAGTCAATTTAATGCCATACACAACCTTCAGGAAGCTTGGAAAAGTACCTGAGGATCTTATCAAGACAAATATGGTATTAAAGGACTTCGGTGGCAACGCATCCGAGGCGAAGGGGGTCCTGAACGTGGAGCTCACCGTGGGCAGCAAAACAATTCCCACCACCTTCTTCGTCTTCGATGGAAAGGGTTCCTACAGCTTGTTGTTGGGGCGAGATTGGATCCATGCTAATTGCTGTGTCCCTTCAACAATGCACCAATGCCTCATGCAATGGCAAGGGGACCAAGTCGAGATCGTGCAGGCCGATCGGTCAGTACATGTCGCCAATGCCGATCTTGCAGTTTGGGAGATGGAGGGAATCGACTGCTTGTCCGGGCGAGTCTGGGACGCCGATTTCCTCAAGATAACCGACCGCGACATCGAGACGATTGAAGACCAAGACAAGTGGTTACTTTAGCGAAGATGCACCATCCGCCGTTGACAACAACCCCTACACAGATGACGCGGTGGATGAGTTAGACGGCAAGTTGGGACAAGGTTTTACGTCGGCCGATGAATTGGAAGAAATTGATATAGGAATAGGTGATAGGCCTAGGCCGACGTATGTAAGCGCTAATTTGCCAAAGGAATATAAGAACAATTTGATAGATCTTTTGAAAGAATTCAGAGATTGTTTTGCATGGGAATACCATGAGATGCCAGGATTAAGCCGATCGATTGTAGAACATCGGCTACCAATCAAACAAGGCTATCGGCCTTTTAAGCAAGCTCCTCGGAGGTTTAAGGCCGATATGCACGAAGCCATAAAAGCAGAGATCACAAGACTTTACGACGCCAACTTTATCAGGCCCTGCCGATACGCTGAGTGGGTCTCCAACATAGTTCCGGTATTGAAAAAGAACGGCAAGCTAAGGGTATGCATCGATTTCAGAGATCTAAATAAGGCGACGCCCAAAGACGAGTACCCTATGCCGTTGGCCGATTTGCTAGTCGACGCTGCTTCTGGGCATAAGATCATTAGTTTCATGGACGGCAACGCGGGCTACAACCAGATCTTTATGGCTAAAGAGGACATTCATAAGACAGCCTTCAGGTGCCCAGGGGCAATCGGCCTATATGAATGGGTCGTCATGACATTTGGTTTGAAGAATGCTGGAGCTACGTATCAGAGGGCTATGAATTATATTTTTCATGATCTTATTGGCTCTTTGATTGAAGTTTATATAGACGATGTCGTCGTAAAGTCAAGAGAACATGATATGCACTTGGCCGACTTACGCAAGGTACTAGAAAGGGCAAGGAAATATGGTTTGAAGCTGAACCCTAACAAATGTGCCTTTGGCGTATCGGCCGGTCAGTTTTTGGGTTTCTTGGTCCATGAAAGGGGGATTGAAATCACACAGAAGAACATCGATGCCATCAAGAAAATCAAGCCTCCAGAAAACAAGACCAAGTTACAGTCTCTGCTTGGCAAGATCAACTTCGTCCGGCGTTTTATATCAAATTTGTCGGGCCGTATAGAGCCATTCACTCCACTGCTGAAAATAAAGGACGACGAAGAGTTCATATGGGGTGATAAGCAACAGAAAGCACTAGACGATATCAAAGAGTATTTAACTTCTCCGTCGGTCTTAATGCCTCCACAAAAAGGAGTTCCATTCAAGTTGTACTTGTCAGCCGATGAGAAATCCATCGGCTCAGTCTTGGTTCAAGATGTTAACGGCAAGGAAAGAGCTATTTTTTATCTCAGCAGGAGAATGTTAGATGCTGAGACAAGGTACACGCCAGTGGAAAAATTATGCCTTTGTTTATATTTTTCATGTACTAAATTGAGGCATTACCTGCTTTCCAACGAGTGCATAGTGGTGAGCAAGGCCGATGTGATGAAATACATGCTATCGGCCCCTGTGTTGAAAGGACGACTCGGGAAGTGGATCTTTGCTTTAACAGAGTTTGATCTTCGATATGAATCGGCCAAAGCGATCAAAGGACAAGTCCTGGCCGACTTCATCGTTCAACATAGAGATGACTCAGTTGCATATGCAGACATTGTGCCGTGGACGTTATATTTCGATGGATCCGTCTGCAGACACGGTTGCGGTATCGGCCTAGTCATCATATCCCCTCGGGGGCCAAGTTTTGAGTTCGCTTTCACTATCAAGCCTTATTATACCAACAATCAAGCAGAATATGAAGCGGTGCTTAAAGGCTTGCAGTTATTACAAGAAGTCGAGGCCGATGCCGTGGAAATCATTGGTGATTCACGGCTAGTAATTAGTCAACTTTCTGGGGAGTATGAGTGCAGAGACGATATTCTCAAAGTCTACAATGAGGAGTGCAAAGAGTTATTACACGGTTTCCGGATCGTAACGATGAGGCACATACCCAGGAAGCAGAATTTCGAAGCCAATGATTTAGCTCAGGGGACATCGGGATACAGGCCGATGGCTAAAGACGTTCCAATTCAGATTGCTCTCGCACACGCCGATGACTGGAGGTTTGATATCATTGAGTATTTGAGAAACCCTTCCCAATCGGCGTCACGCAGAATGAAATATAAAGTTTTACACTATGTTTTATTGGATGATAACCTATATTATCGGACGGTTGATGGTGTCCTACTCAAATGCCTAGGTCCTGAGGAGGCTAAGACCGTTATGAGCGAAGTGCATGAAGAGATTTGTGGCACCCATCAATCGGCCCATAAAATGAAATGGCTGATGAAGCGCGTCGGTTATTTTTGGCCGACCATGCTAGAAGATTGCTTCAAGTATTATAAAGGATGTCAGGATTGTCAGAAATTTGGAGCAATTCAGAGAGCACCGGCATCGGTTATGCACCCAATCATAAAGCCGTGGCCGTTTCGTGGATGGGGAATAGATATGATCGGCCAGATTAACCCACCATCAAGTAAGGGACACAAGTATATATTAGCGGCTACAGATTACTTCACAAAGTGGGTTGAGGCCGTTCCTCTCAAGAAGGTTGATTCCAAAGACGCTATTCAGTTCGTCAAGGAGCATATCATATATCGGTTTGGGTTACCTCAGACAATAACTACAGATCAGGGATCAATCTTCGTGTCTGACGAGTTCGTCCGATTTGCTGACAGCATGGGCATCAGATTGCTCAATTCTTCTCCTTACTATGCGCAGGCTAACGGACAGGCAGAGGCTTCCAACAAGTCTTTAATCAAATTAATCAAGCGGAAAATTGACGAACAGCCAAGACAATGGCATACAACGCTGGCCGATGCTCTTTGGGCGTATCGGATGGCTTGCCATGGTGCAATCCAAGTGCCTCCCTATCAACTGGTCTACGGGCATGAAGCTGTACTGCCGTGGGAAACTGCCATCGGCTCAAGAAGGATTGCTTTGCAAGACGACTTGACAGCCGATGAGTATCATAATCTTATGGTTGATGAATTGGATGATTTGGCACATGTTCGATTACGGGCCTTAGAGAAAATCAAGCGTGATAAAGATAGAGTGGCCCGTCATTATAATAAAAAGGTCGTTGCCAAATCGTTTGAGGAGGGAGACCTTGTGTGGAAATTAATAATGCCGATTGGCTCCAGAGATAATAAAATCGGCAAATGGTCGCCTAATTGGGAAGGCCCCTTTCTAATTCATCGATGTGTTCCTCATAATGCATATCTGCTCAAGGGATTAGATGGCGAGATTTATGGACGAGCTCTCAATGCAAATACTTGAAACAATATTATCCCAGTATCTGGATTGATTCATGATCGGCCCTCTAGCCGACTTATGATTACAGCTGATGTAGTCAAGCATCGTCTTTAGATGGCCGGTAAATACTATCGCCCTTAGTTCAAAATTTCAGAATATGAACCCTGATCTTCCAAAATTTGGGGGGCATATATATATACATGAATTTTCAAGGATTTGGCGATTGACTTCGGCTTTCTGGCCGATGAGAATTTTCAAGGATTTTTCGGTTTGACGATTGACTTCGACTCTCTGGCTGATGAGATTGCTTATAATGAGATTGTTCGTATTAAAGATATATGTGTCTGGAATTTTCAAAACAAATTCGGCTGCATGGCCGATAAGGCGTATGGTTATACATTATAAAAATAACATATGCTACATCACCCTATGAAGTCTGCAATAGCAGCAATGGCTTTACGACGAATCTGCTCAACGTCTTCGATAGCCTGGGCATCATCGGCCATCGTCCCTGGGATTGGTCTCAGTGATTTGCTTAGGGTCGCGAGGTACTTGGCCGATGCCTTGAGCTTTGCCGTCTGATCTTCTATGACCTTGGGTGACGCAGCTATCCCGGCTTCAACTTCCTGGATTTCTTGGCGTGTAGTGGCCAGCTTCGATTCTAGCTCTGCCTCAAGGCGACGAAGTCCTTCAAGCCTATTTTTCAGCATGATCGGCTCCACCGCTAGCTCGTCCAACCTGGTCTTATCGGCGTTCACTTGAGCTTTGCTAGCGGACAGGGCCGATTCTAGTTGTTCGCGCTGTCGTCGTTCTGCAAGCCTTTCTTTTGCTCTGAAAAGCTTGAATCGGTATTGTTCCAGGAAGATGGCCAGCGTGAGGATTTCCATCAGGTCTTCGGGCAGTTCGTCTTGGATTTCTTGTACCCTGACTCTGATGGAGGAGCAGTCTTCTACCAAACACTCCAGCGAGGCTTCTAGCCGATTCCCAATATCGGCCAGCCGGCTCTTCAGATCATCAGAGATTGGTGCCCTGGCTGTGCTGGGTAACTCCTTGTCCTCATCATCAAGAAACTGGCCGATATCAAAGGAGAACATGTCGGCTAGGTTCTGCAAATATCAACATGGGTCGAGGTTAGCCTTGTTAATCAGGAATCGGCAGAAAGGGGATCAGGGTAACCGTGGGTACCTGCTTTGGAGCATTGGTGGTGCTTGCATCGGCCTCCCTTTGCTTTGCCGACACAGTAGGCGAGGGGGTTGGCCGATGTGGTGAAGGTGATGGAGCCCTAGGCTGAAAAAGCAAGAAATTGGTGAATAGGGTTATATGATTAGAAAAATAATGCAAAAAATCAACTCTTACCGAGACAGTCGGAGAGAGTGGTCGAGAAGGAGAAGGGGTTCTCAATCGTGCCTTGGCTCGTTCGCGTCGTTGCAAAGTTGTTTTCTTGGATCTTGGCAAAGGGGCCGATCGAGTTCTCTCCTTTAACACAGATGACACCGCAGCCTGAAAAGGATATGAGGTTAAAGTGTGACAGTACAAGGGGATTATGTAAACACAGAGAAGGGATTATATTGACCTTGCGAACTGCGTGTCTGGTTCTTTTTGGTTGCGGGGCATCATCTTGGTCATCGGCCGGTGGGATCTCCGTAGCTTCGGCCGATGGTTCTTGGGTGGTTTCGACCGAGGGGTTTTCTTCTTCGTGTGCATCGGCCGCTGCTGCATCGACTTCCTCCTCCATCACTTGTTCTTCGAGGAATTCTTCCAAGGAGGGGTCTAGCTCTTCGGCATCGGCCTGGTCATCGGTGTTAGCCTTTTTGCTGGCTTTCTGTGATTTGCCTTTGGCCGGCGCTTTTCTCTTGAGGTTTTCTTTAGGCATCGGACCTTGGAGAAGTGACGCCACTTTTGGGGCAGTGAGGCCGATGATGGATTCCAGAACGGTTGACCCCGATGGAGCTATGGCTTGAGCGTAGAAGATCTTCCGTCCACTGTTGCTCACAGATGGAATCGGCTCATCTGGGACTTGAGGGCTGATGCCTTGGATAAGTTCTGTCACATAGAACCTGGCCGATTGATGAAAGATGTGAGCGGCCCACTCTTGCCACCAAGTTTGGAAGTTAATGTGCACAAAGGCATTCAGATGCAGCTGATCGCAGTCACCAAGATTGGGGAGCTCGATTTCCATTGCTTTGTTCATGGTTAGGGCCGATGGGACTGTGCCTCTGCTCTCTAGGAGCTTATGAAGATGCAAGCTAATGGGAAGTTGTCCGAGCCCGCATTGTCTAGCAGCTGTCATTGGGGTGTAAAACTCATAGGACAAGCTGGTGCTCCTTCCCTGAAAGACGCCTACTGGGAGCAGGCATGGAGTAAGGCCGATCATGAATAACTCCCTTGATTCCATGTCATCATTTATTAAGCTCAGTTGCAGATCGTCTGGAAGCTCGAAGTCTTGGTCCGATGTATATACAAACATATCCATCTTGGCTGATGGGGGGCCGGTGAATAAGCGGATGAACCATGTAGCCATGTCATCGGCCGATTGATCTGCGCCGGGGTAGACGGAGGCTGCTTCCCCATAGGACATGCATCTTCTGTTCCTAGGGTCTTCATGATCGGCATATTTTGATGGGAAGTGAGAATCTGATAGAGGTGGCCGATCAACCATGGTGTTGGTGTGTATGGTTAGCCAGAGTTGAATGAACCACCATGGTCCTCCATGAGCCACAGTCTGTTTTAGCATCAAATCTTGTGTGGAAACATGGAGTAGCCGATATACAGCTCCTAGAAGGTATCGGCCCAAGGGAATTTGTCTCTTGTCGACCAAGGCTTGAGCCAAGTGTTGACAGTTTGTAGTGGGGCCACAGGTCGATCCGCAAAAGACAAATCTCTCCAACCACAATGTCAGGAAAGCTACGTGTTCTCGCTCTGAGACCGATCCTTGTTCCATGTGTTCAGAGATATATCCGGACCAGCCTCCGATTTTCTTGGTCTTCAACTTATGGCTGCTGTTTACCAGGAGGCTGAAGGGGTTGATCTCGGAGCTGATATCCAATCCTGTGAGTACCTTGATATCTATGAGGGTTGGGGTCATCGGACCTTGCTTGAACATAAAGGCGTTCAAGGTACTTGACCAGAAATAGCTGGCAACTGACATTAGTGGCTCATTCTTCTTGGTATCGGCCAGGGACAGAGTTATGCATTGGCCGATTCCAATCTCGTCCCAGTGGACTTGTTTCACGGCAGCAATCCTTTTGTGCCAGGTCCTGTATCCGTTTAGCTTTGATGGCCATGACCTGAAGGTGTGCTTCCACGCCGAGACAGTGGGCTTGGCTTGCCTGAAAGGAATTCTGTCTGTTTCGGCGTTGATTAGCCAGGTTGGGTCGCAGTCGCCCATGGGGCCCAGGAGAAAGCGATGGGATTTATCGTCGGTGGGAATCAAGATTTGGTTTTTGAAGACCTAAATCGTGAGAACAACGATGAAAATTAAGGCCTGAGGGGGGCAGAAAGTAAAAACCTAACTTGGGGAAATTGGCGGAAAAGGTAATAATGCGGGCTTTGAAGGAATTGACTTACCGCAGGGATCTCGGAGGCGTAGAACGGGGCGGAGGCCATCGTTGTTGTTGGAGGGGTTGCTGTGAAGGGGGTCGATGTTGACGACACGCCGAGGGGTCGCCGGAGTTGAAGAACACGAGGAGTTTGTTGAATCGGCGGCGCAAGGATTCGAATCTGGATCTGTGTGGTTTTCAGGTTAGATCTAGCAAAAAGTCGATGAGTTCCCTGGAGCTAATTCCGCCACATTATATAATGAAGCGGAATTGGGGGGCATGTGTTAACGACGGATTTTGGTAATCGACTCGGAAAGGAAAGAGGAAACCGAAGCAGAGAGGAAGGATTGAGTTGGAGTCGGACCAGGCTTTGTATCGGACCCGGTAACCGTATCGGACTGGGGAGGTGTTGCTATAAAGAGCGTATCGGCCGATACGGATTTGGTTTGGTCATCGGCCGATGCGGGTTGTGAGTTGGCAGTGTCAACGTGGGCTTGGTCTGGGCTCAAAGTAAGCTTCAAGGAAGTTGCCAAATAGAGATAAAGCTCGGTTTTAGGCAATTGTATCTTGTAAATTAAGTAGGGTAGATCTAATCTGTGGCTTAAGTCTGCCGCAAGGACTTGTTTGTTAGTTGTAGATAAGATCGTGCCCTACAAGGGTTCTGTTGTAACCTCGGGTATAAATATCCCGATAGTTTGTACATGTAAAGTCTCTCTCAATCAATCACACAATCGAATCAATCTACTTTCGGCGCATCGCCAACCCTCGCAAGAGGTCTTCTTCAACGAGTTCTTGCTTCCTCAGAGCAGAGGTAAGAACTCATCCTCGACGATTTGCATCGTCGGGGCTAACGTGTCGCTTTAGACACGTTAAGCCTCGACGATGTGATCGTCGATTATCATGTCTTGAATAGTTTTGACAGGTATCTTGATTAAGCCTTGCCAGCGGTTTACTCGCTTTAGGGTTTATTGCCGACGATGGTTTAATTCTCGTGCTTGGCTAGATTATTCAATGCAGCTGTCATTCCCAAAAGCAATCGACGACTTGATTTTCTTTGTGTTAAGTCTCAATCCACACTTTGAGTTGCCATCGACCTTAGTCCTGTTTTGAGATCTAACACAAAGCCTGTTTTCGGTTGTAATTAAGGATAGTACCGGGGTTTTAGCCGGTCTTATCTAACATATGTAATTGCTTTATATTTCTTGCATATGTTTGCCACTTATATGTGCAGATCGATGAGTATAAATATGTCGATCGTGAAATAATCTTAAGATTTCTTTATGGTTGATGTGTTTATATTGGCCGATTGGCTCGTATAAGGTTGCACTAGCGTACTAGCTGGTGTAGTTACCTTTGTCCTCCTTATCGGCCGGTATTATTAGTTGAGGTCTGTATATCAATGAAGGCCGATAAGATTAGATTCATGTCTTACTTATTTTCTAAGTGAGCCGATATAGCTTTGCCCTATCGGCTGGGCTATGACAATGTGTCATCGGTCTGCCGACCGATCGGCCATTGTTTTTTGACTTGGTTTACTTGTTTCTTGTTGATTGCAGATCAAATCAACTGGCACGCTCTACTTACGACTAGGCAAGCCATTTGGACCTGCACTGGAGCTAAGCAGATCTCCCAGGCCGCCGTGGTAACGCGGAACCCGTTTGGTTGCTGGACGGGTCGAAATTCTGCGCCAACAGGGGCTCTATTTAATCACGACCTGCGAGCCCGCATACCGCCGAGATCTATCCAATGGCATGCTTAGTGGTCTTTAATAGGGCTTCTTTTGTCGTTGTGTTGAGTCGTCTCGTTTTGCGTGTAGTTTCGGAGCCAGAAGACCCGTAGTGCGCGGATTTCGAGGAAGAAGCTCAAGATCTCGAGCAAAGCAAGTCACCTTTGATCAATTGAACCTATAATTTAAAATTAAGTATTTTGATTCCGCAAACTATGCATTCCTAGGTTACACTCGACACTTGGCCTCGGTTTGCAATACAATCGACAGGCCGCGCCGTCGCCAGTCGCCGTCGGTGCTCCTCCCTCAAATCCGAGCCGATGGCTCTCTTTCCCTCTCTCCCCTCTCTGCACCGGTGTGCTCCTCTTCGCCGGGCTCGCGCCCGCCGCCCCGAGCCCCCTCTGCCGTCGACGTCGTCGATCTCGGCCGCCTCCCCGTCGCCCTCCTCCCGTCGGCCTCCGTGGCAGCCACGTAGGCGCCACACGAGCGCCGACGGCCTCGTCCCCTCCGTGCGCCGAGACCGCGTGGAACGTGCCGCTGACGGGCGGGTCTCGCCCTAGCGCCGCGTGGTGGACCTCGGTCCCCCGGTCCGGCCGCCCGCGTGGGCCACGTCCGCCTCGGCCCACTCGGCCTCCCCCCCTCTCGGCCACCCGGCCTCCTACCCTCCTCGGTTCGGCCCAGTCGGCCCCGAGTCACTCGGGAGCCCAGTCGGTCTCGAGTCACTCGGGGAGCCGGACCAGGCCGCGCGCCACTCGGCCTCGGCCCAGTCGGCCCTTTCCCTTCGCCTCGCGCACTTCTCCGGCCTTGGGCCGTCCATCCCGCACGCCGGCCCGCTCGCTCGACCACGCCCGCGCTCGTCCGTTGGGCCGCGCCACTCGGCCTTCGGCCCATCGGCCTTCCTCGCTCGGCTTTGAGCCGAATCCATTCCAATAAAAGTCCAATTCAGGTCCCTCGTTCCTTTTTCTTTTTCAAGGGAATTAATAATTTATTTCCCTTTAGACAGAAAAACATTTAAACTTAGAAAATTCATATCTTCTCAACCGTTTGTCCGATTGACTCCGTTCAACTTCCAATCTTCCTCACTGCTCGATCCATCAACTCATCAATGTTCCCATCCAAGCGAGATGATGAACAGCGTACGGAGCTCGTGGCTGGGCGCGGTCTCCGACGACGACCGCAACATCAGCGATCTCCCGGACGATGTGCTCCGCCAAATCTTGCACCGCCTTGACGTCCGCACCGCGCTCGGCACCGATGCGCTCAGCAAGCGCTGGGCCGGTCTCGCGCGCGAGCTGCCCAGCCTCGATCTGAAGGTCGCCGACATCCTGCCGCGGGACTACTACCTAGAGCTTCGCCGGCGTGACAAGGCCAAGAGATCGTTCTGGGTGTACGACTACGGCAAGAAGTACGACACCGTCATCAGACGGTACGAGCGCCGCGCCATGCGCGCCATGGCCGCCTGCATGAAGGAGCTCTCGTCGTCGTCGTCGACGACACCGCGCCGGCGCATCGACAGGCTCACGGTGGAGTTCATCGACACCAACAGCTCGAACCACATCAACCGCTTGATCACCACCACTAGTGCAGATCCTCTCATCTGTGACGGGCTGTAATATAATTGGATTTTGCGGGCCGTCACAAAGAAAACATCTCAAACGGGCCTAAAAAGAGGCCGATTGAGATATGGTCGGAAAGACATGTTAAATGTGCATAGAACTAAAGCCCGTCACGGATGACACATATCTGTGACGGGCCTAAACTAGGGCCCGATTGAGATAACCTTAAATATCTCAATCGGGCCGTAGTTGGAGCCCGTCACAGATGACAATCATCTGTGACGGGCCCCAACTTAAGGCCCGATTGAGATAACCTTAAATATCTCATCGGGCTGTAATTGCAGCCCGTCATAGATGACAATCATCTATGACGGGCCCCATCTTGATGCCCGTTTGAGATATCTACAAAGCCCGTCACAGATGGCACTCCTCTGTGACGGGCTTTTTTTTTAGGCCCGATAAAAATACCTTATATGCCCGATTGTTAGTGCACACTATAAATAGCCGCAACCGCTTAGAGTATCTGTATCCCACTATTCACAACTCTGGTGGGAGGTTGGAGGGGGCGAAATTTTTTTTTCCCAAAGAGTAAATTCATAAAGGTAAGTGACAAATAATAATCATTAATTTAGAAAATTCATCAATTTTTATGAATTTAGCAGTATTTATCTTATAAGATGTTTCTCTGATTCTTTTTTCATTTCTATAGAGATGGATCGAAGTTGGATGTATGCGAAATCTGTGAAACGTCATAGTCAAGAGTATAGAAATGGGGTATTAAATTTTATTAACGTCGCGGAGGAGGATAGGAAAAGAAGAAACAGCGATTACATGTGTTGTCCATGTGCAGATTGCAAGAATGAAAATATGTTTGATAGCCGAATGGACGTACACGCTCATCTGATACAACGAGGATTCATGGAGGGCTACACATGTTGGGTTAAGCATGGAGAGCAGGAATCAGGAAGTGGTGCTGCTGCAGACAGTACTGGTGCGCAAAATCAGGAAGATAAAGATGAGCATGACATGTTTGTACCTTCTCCACTAGGCGGTGAAATGGTTGATGTTGATCATGATCTGCTGCAAGACATGTTACGTGACGTTGAGGATCCAGCTTACAACGAGAGAGATTTCGTAAAGTTCAGCAGGTTGGTCAGTGACTCGCAGACGCCTCTGTACGCCGGATGCAAAGCAAAGCAGACTAAATTATCAGCTACCTTGGACCTAATGAAGCTGAAGGCAAGTAGTGGATGGACAGACAAGAGTTTCACAGAGCTTTTGGGAATTTTGAAAGCCATGCTGCCTGATGGGAACACATTGCCCGAGACGACATATGAAGCAAAGCAGGTTTTGTGTCCCCTGGGGTTAGAGGTCCGTAGAATTCACGCTTGTCGAAATGACTGCATATTGTACCACAAGCAATATGCGGAGTTAGATGCTTGTCCTGTATGCAAGGCCTCTCGATACAAGCGTAAGAAAAGTCCTGACGAAGGAAAAAAATCAAAGCGAAGTGGTCCCGCGAAGGTTGTGTGGTATCTACCTATCATTGATCGTTTCAAAAGAATATTTGCAAACCCCAAGGAGGCAAATTTAGTACGTTGGCATGCCACGGAGAGAAGGAACGACGGTATGCTAAGACACCCAGCGGATTCGATTCAATGGAGGAATATCGATCGAAAACACAAAGACTTTGCTGCCGACCCCAGAAACATGAGACTATGTCTGTGTACAGATGGCATGAATCCTTTTGGAGACATGAGTAGTACTCATAGCACTTGGCCAGTTCTTATTTCAAACTTTAACCTACCGCCATGGTTGTGCTTTAAAAGAAAATATATTATGCTGTGCTTGCTAATCCAAGGACCGAAACAACCGGGCAATGATATCGATGTGTTCTTGGAGCCTGTTATGGACGATCTTGAGATGCTCTGGAAAGAAGGTGTGGAAACTTGGGATGCATATGGTCAGGAGAATTTCAAGCTACGAGTTCTACTGTTCTGCACCATTAATAACTATCCCGCCCTCGGTAATCTTTCTGGCCAAACCGTGAAAGGAAAGAAGGCATGCTTTGACTGCATGGAACATACACGCAGCCGGTGGTTGAAGAAATCACGAAAGATGGTTTATATGGGTCATAGGAGGTGGCTCCCGCTACGTCACGCATTTCGAAGGAAGAAGAATATTTTCAACGGTAAGAGAGAACTTCAGCCTGCTCCCAAGGATTTGTCCGGAGATGAGGTCCACAACTTGGTCAAGGACATAACCAACGAGTTTGGGAAGAAAAGAAAACGTAGTCAGGCAAAGGACAAGGGTATGTGGAAGAAAAAGTCCATATTTTGGCGATTACCTTACTGGAAAGATCTTGAGGTCCGTCATTGCATTGATCTCATGCATGTAGAAAAGAATGTGTGTGAGAGTTTGGTTGGCCTGCTGCTGAATATTCTCGGCAAAACAAAGGACGGGTTGAACGCGCGCCTTGATTTCAATGAAATGAACATTTGTAGTGAACTTCAGCCCGTAACAGATGCAGAGATAGGTAGAGTGTACCTCCCTCCAGCTTGCCACACACTGTCGAAGGATGAGAAGATCGCAATGTTATCGTGCTTGAAAGATATTAAAGTTCCATCGGGCTATTCAGCGAGGATTAGTAAGTATGTCAAATCGGAAGACCTTAAACTGGTTGGAATGAAGTTGCACGATTGCCACATGCTAATCACACAAATCTTGCCAGTTGCTATCAGAGGCATTCTTCCACCGAAAGTCCGTCATACAATCCAACGTCTGTGCGCATTTTTCAATGCCATCGGACAAAAAGTTATAGATCTCGAAGATCTAGATGGGTTGCAGACTGATATTGTCAATACCCTCTACCACATGGAGATGTTTTTTCCACTGTCTTTCTTTGATATCATGGTTCATCTCCCTGTTCATCTTGTGAAGCTAACAAAACTATGTGGCCCAGCTTTTCTAAGAGAAATGTACCCGTTCGAGAGGTACATGGGAGTTCTGAAGGCATACGTTCGGAACAGAGCAAAACCGGAGGGGAGCATCATTGAAGGCTACACGACCGAGGAGGTCATTGAGTTCTGCGTGCATTACATGTCCGAGGCCGAGCCTATCGGAGTTCCAGCGTCTCGTCACGAAGGAAGGTTGTCAGGTGCAGGCACAATCGGGAGGAAAAGAATTAGGCCCGATCAAGCTTCCTACGGGCAGGCTCATTTTGCTGTGCTCTAACATATGGCAGAAGTTAGCCCATACTTTGAGGAGCACTTAGCCAAAATCCGGCAGGAGAACACGGGTCGATCTGAGACGTGGATTAACAGAGAACATAACTCTCGGTTCAACTCATGGTTCAAGAATCGTGTCACCATGTTGACGGATATCCCAAATGAGACTGTACACTTGTTGGGAATGGGACCGTGTTGGGCCATAGACACATGGCAAGGATACGATATTAATGGATACACATTTTACACCGTCCAGCAAGATGACAAAAGCACAGTGCAAAACAGCGGAGTCCGTATAGATGCCTTCCAGGATCAAGTGGGGTCGAACACATACTATGGCCGCATTGAGCAGATCTGGGAGCTGAACTACGTGAAGTTCAAGGTTCCTTTGTTTCGATGCCGTTGGGTCAATATACGCACTGGTGTTAAAGTCGATAAGGAAGGCTTCACTTTAGTAGATCTATCCAAGGTTGGATACGCCGACGAACCATTCGTACTTGCGAAACAGGTCGAGCAAATTTTCTACATAAAGGACCCCGCGAACAAGAAGATGCACATCGTGAGGGATGGCAAGCGCCGAATTGTTGGTGTTGACAACGTCGTCGACGAAGAAGAATACAACCAGAATCTTCATGTACGACCTCAAATTGACCTTGACGATGATCCACAAGAGCCTGTGGCATATACTCGATCAGATCATACGGAAGGCATAACCTTGTGACCCAACCCGTTGTACACATGAAGTATTTTGTATTAGTAAAAAAAGCTTAGGTAAATTGGTGCAACTTGTAATAATTTTTATTGCGAATTTAGTGAATTATTGTACTTAACTTAATTATTTGGGATAATAAGTTGATTATTGTGAGTAATGAAAAATTTGTGAACTTTCATTGTGAAGTATTTTTTTGCTGTTATTTATTTAAAGTTCAGGTCAATGATGAACAGGAGTCAAATCTCATCCGTGACGGGCTCTAGTGTACGCCCGATAGAGATGACGTCTTCTCTATCGAGCCTGCACTACGGCCCGTCACGGATGACAGCATCCGTGACGGGCCATAATTTAATGTCCGATAGAGATGTCATAATCTCTATCGGGCTTTAAATTAGGGCCCGACACGGATGCTATCATCTGTTACGGGCCCTAATGTAGGCCCGATAGAGAAGACGTCATCTCTATCGGGCGTACACTAGAGCCCGTCACGGATGAGTCATCCGTGTCGGGCTTTTATTTACGCCCGATTGAGATGTCACAGAACACTGCATCTTCATCTGGATCTGGATCGAAAATTTTTCTAAGTCACAGAACCCTAGCAGAGGCCACTGCGAACTGAGAGCACGAAATTTTTTCTAAGTCAGAGAACCCTAGCAGAGGCCTCCTCGTCCGCAAGCGCCGCCGCCGGTCTCCTCGTCCGCCACCGCCGCCGCCGGTCGCCTCGTCCGCCACCG